>BQNB010014650.1:58515-74695 GCA_026074375.1 Tanacetum coccineum | reverse complement strand
CATGTTCCAATGAAGAAGGAACAAAACCCCTCAATGCTTACCCTCTAATAGGTGCTAAGCAATCATTTAGTTACAACAAAGATAGATTCAACCCTAGGAATCCTACCGAATGTATTACATTTTCCTAAATGCTCTAAACACAATATAATACACAACTCCATAATATATGATGATTGATGATGCTTGGAGATAAGTATATAGATCTTCAAAGGATGAGAGATGCTTGCTACAAGTCTTCCTTGTTGCTTGATCTCATATCTCAAAGTCGGCGAAACTTCTCCTATTAAGAAATTTACCAAAAACACTAAAATGAAAAAGATCATGATCAATGATCAGATGTTAGCTGAATATGTTAGTGGAAAAGCTATTCTAATTAATGCCTAAAACAAGAGAAATGGCTTGGTATTTATAGGCTAAAAATACACTATAGCCCGGTTCTATCGGTTCCATTGCTTCAACGGAACCGACCAGTGCAAAGTAATAGAATCGGCCAATATTGTAGCCCGGTTCTTGGCGGTTCCATCACCTTAATGGAACCGGCCAGTGCAACTGAAGAGAACCGGCCACCTGACAACAAATCCGAATTTAGATTTCAAAAAATCTTTTCTAGATTCATTCTGAGGTCATGCATGATGTATAAAATAATTTATCTTTTATGCCTAAAATACCTTTTAAGATATGTATTTGTTTAATGTGTGTTTGTGACATGTTTTGTATTTTTCTAAAATATGTTTAAATGTTTATAACATTTGATAATGTAAGTATGCTAAATGTAAAATGTGTGAGATAAACCATTAGATGGGTTAGAAAACTATTGGTTTAAAACTAGTAAACTTTATTTTCTACTTTCGATGAATTTATATTTCGTTATCGACAAAACATAGGTAGATCGTAAAATATAAATAAACGTTTTTACGGTTTATTGGTATTAACAATCTCTCCCCTTTTTGTTGATGACAAAACATAATTTTATCGAAAGTAAATTACAAAGTTTATAAGTTTTAAATTGGAGTTTTTACTTCCTTCTCCCTATTTTTGTAGAAAAAAGAGTGTCGAAGAAAAACTAACCAACGAAAGATTATGCAATGAAATGTAGTAATGTTGAGTGGTTCGACTGAAATGGAACCAAAGATGATTCGGAGAGGCTGATTCAAAGAGAATCAAATACATTGCTCCCCCTTGGCGGATGCTTACCTTAGATGGAATCGTCAAGGTTTTAAGAAAGCTATGAAGAAATAAGTTAGTAATATAGCAAATATGATTTAAATGTAAGAATGTAATATGAACGATGGTCCGATAAAAAATCAGGACTAATATTGATTCATAGAGAATTAATTTCAAGGCTCCCCTTGACGAGTGCTCCCCATAAATGGGATCGTCAAGAGTTTTAAATGGATTGAGAAAACTACAAGAATAGATGTTAGTGATGCAATATAAGTGCTATCAACGTGTGATAAATTGCAAATGAGAGTTGCCTAAAAGGGTAACAAAGCAAACAATAATAAAGGAACTGGAAGTCCTGAACTGCCGGTTCCATCGGTTATATTGCAAAATAGAACCGGCTTCCCAAATAGAAGGAACTAGCTGACCTGCAGAAAGTCAGTTTGATCTAAATTTAGCGGGAAGCAATTTTATTCAAATACCACAACACATGAACTAACATATATGGTGATCTAGTCAAATCAACTAAGAGCAACAAAAGATCATAACATTCAAGAACATTGTTAATCATGAAGTAAAATACATTGTTTGTCAAAAATAAAACTAAAATAATGATTATAGTTCTAACTACATTAAACTTTAAAATCCTACGAGCTTGCAATCACCATCTTATGGTTGTTGGTTTGAGAAATGGTTGAGGCGTTCGAGGATATGGTTTAACATGAACCTCATTTCGTTTTGGAAATTGTTGACAATAGTTTTAGTGCGTTGACAATGGGGACAAGTGTGTTCTTGTAGTATGGAATAGGGGGTCCTTTAATCCATATGGATTGATCAAGAGGAACAAAGGTGCTTGATGGTGGTAGAGATGTTCAAAATGGTAGTATTGTTGACATTTGAGGCGGAAAGGTGGTGTTTGGTGGAATGAGGATATCTCGTACTTGTTGTGCATTTTGGATGGCTTCCTCAATGTGACGGTCGAAATCTTGGTAGTGACAAAGTTGATCCAACACTTGTTCTCTACTTAGGAATGGTTCGGGTTGAGCACTTATAATAGCACTTGAAAAGTTGATAGGACGGAAGGATGGTTCAAAATCCATAGGTGTTAGTAGAAGGAGTGTTTGGGATAGGCCTTGAGAGAGTGTTTGTGGTAGTGGATTAGAGCTTCTTGGTGGTAAGTCATGTATGGAGGATAGATAGGGATGGGGATCTAGTGGTGAGCTAGGAGGGGAAGAGAATACAAGGACTCTTAGGGCTAAGGGTGACACAATAGCTTCTTGAGTTGGGGGTGTTTGGTTAGTAGATGGTGGTGGGATTGAGAGAGCAAGGGTTGTGTCTAGAGTGATGTTTGGAGGAAGGAGAGGTTGAGTGGTGTTTGTGTAGTGGTTTTGGATGGGTGATGTTTCATCAGATGAGATATCAATGTAATCGGTTCTTGGCATTTTACTTGGTGGATTTTGGGTGGAGGAGTTAGCACTTGAAGCCATGGAGTATGGTGATCAAAGAATGAGATAAGTAGATGATTATTTTTAGGTTTTAGATGTGTGAGGATGATGATTACAAGCTTTAGATTTATATTCAAATGCCATGCAAAACATTTAATGCCTAAAACACTAGCTTTTCACTAAACATAATCATTAGGACTCATTTCTAAGTCAAACTAGAAATAACCAGCTATTGGATAACCTTAAGACAAGTCTAACTAACATATTTATAGGCTTAGATTAGAAAGCTATCACCTAAAAATAAGCAAATGCTCACAGTAGAACCGACATCATCGGTTCCTTTGTCCCCGAAGGGACCGGCTTTGCTGCAGAAGGAACCGACTGCAGCAGTCAAAATTCAAAATTTCTATATTTCTTAGTAGTGGTCTAAACGCTGATCTATTCCTGTTTTTACTCTTTATTTCTAGGTCTTACACTGGTACTAGATTATCCCAGGGTTTACGAAGAAAGCATTGTATTCTAATCCTTAATGGAGAAAGCAAAATACATAAACGATGGGAAATCATACATAAGACTTTCAATTTTTACCAAACACAAAGAGTAAACAGATAATTCACGAGGCCAACAAGGTTTAATCCAAAGCTAGTTCAGAAGAAAATTAAAGATGATAATTCATACATTAATTAGACATTATAAGTCATTTAAAAAAAATAAGAGTTTTGAGAACCATTATGTCTTGGAAGCAGATAACATATTTAGCTAGCACATCTTCACTTTCCTTCAGGAATGACAAGAGCACGAGAATTTAGTCTTCTTCATCCGAATTGGAGAAGGAGGGATAGTGTAGAGAGGATTTGTGTGATCCAAGGGCAACAATGTGTGAGGAAGAGGGATGTATTTAGGTTTATTAAGTTCGGGATTCATAAGAGTGAAGTGTCTAAAAAGACGAGTAAGCAGCATTCCGTAGGGCATAGGGCATTTTAGGGAATTTTCGATGTGAGTGATTCTTTTTGCCAAAAAGTAGGTGAAATTGTATGGTCTACGATTTAAAATGCAGTAGATCATGTGACAAGAAGAAGCCAAGACATATTAGGATTAAGTTTCTTCTCCTATGCCATTACTTTCGATAACTTCATTCCAAAATCTAAAGTCTCTTCGAAGCTCATTCTTGCGAATTTTGAGAGGATCCTTAGTTACTCCATTAATGGTAATGTCACTAATAATTTCATCTGGTGTAAGAATGTTGGTTTGATAGGGATAGACTTCTTCAGGATTCTTATTTAGGGATTCGAGAGAGTATTCATTAGAATACGCGCAATCTCCTAGTAAAAGAGTTTGAAGAATGTGAGCGAGGTATTCGAGAGGGATGTTAAATTGTTTATTAAAGCTTCAAAAGCAAAAGTGAATACCTCTTTCCTCATCTCTTAAGATTTTGGCTGAGGAGAAGAGTTCGAGCAAGAATCTAAGATAAATATCCTTATCGACATCATATAGACATTGAAGATGGATATCAAAGAATTTCGTTTTGAGGTTAGAGTGTTGAGCGAACCCCGGATGCATTGTTCGACCTTCATGAATGGATATATTTTCTAAATCACGAATGATAGATTTTAGGTGCACTGGGATGTGTTTTTCTCTTGAGATTTTTGGAATGTACACTTTATTGAGTTTTAATTCTTCACGAGACATAGTAGAACCTAATAAAAAGAAAAAAATGACAAAGGATTGAGTGTTGGTTTTTCTGATCTTATATTAAGAGAAAATATAATAACATTTTTCATTATTTGTATAGAGAGAAAAATTTCCTTTTTCCTATTTTTGAGAGGGGAAACAACTTATTTAAGTTGTTATCTAAGGAGAGGATTATTTGGAAAAAAATTTCTTACTTCAACACAAGAACATCAAGGATCCCCAAATTTGAATTTTTGTGTGTGTTCAAGAGATGATTTAGAAAAGAATTATGGAAGGATATGGAATTGGAGAACTTACAATCAATGATCCTTGCGAAGATGGGATGAGTTGTAAGAGATGATTTTATTTCAGATTTCGTTTTTTTAGAGTCTGAGTTTTGGGTTTTGAGAAGAGAGGAAGGGAATTTTCTTTTGTTAAGAGATATGATGTTTATGTCAATCAGTTTGCTGGTTCTGCCGGTTCTATTGAAAGAAGAGAACCGACTTTGCCAGACGGTGGAACCGGCAAAGAAAACTTATATGCTTTTATAATTTTTGTACATATATATACGAAAGATATTTAAAATGTTTTATTTTTATTTTATTTTATTTCTCTTTATAGACCATGACGTTGCGAGAAGAGGAGGAAGAGGAAGTGAAGGAATTTAGATGACATACTTTTATGTGCGAGAAGTGACTGTAAAGAAGGTGAAATAAAAAAATTGAATGACCGGTTAAAGAGAATATCCAAGATGGTGATTTTGATAAATGAAGGGATTTTTACAAGAGGGAATATGCTAATGTTGCATCATGAAGGAGTTATGTCAAGATGTGCTAGATTCTTATGATACGGACACATATATAGAATAACCATAGAGGTTACGAAACGAGCAAAGATGCAATATGTCAAAAAAATAGATAAGAGAAGAATGTACCTTTTTATAGTTTTAGTCCCCAAAAAAGATAATCATGATCTGAAATATTTTTGAAAAGAAAAGTATATATTTTTTGAAATAACCTCAAAGGTTTTTGAAATTTGTGATTTAGCCCAGTTAATTTATTTTGAGCCCCAAAGAAAATAAGATATTCAATTGAGCCTGCCGGTTCCATTGATTGAGCCTGACTGGTTCCTTTCTCATATGGGACCGGCGGAACCGGCTTGTTGGGCCTAGTCCGAATATTGGGCCATACCAGAAAGATTCACATAGGCACAAAAGGTTTTTGATACCTAATACATTTCATATAGAGAGAAGAGAAATGAGATATACCTTATTGCGATTAGGAAAAGATCATCAAGGCGCCGAGATCATTTCAGTCATACCTTTTATACAAAAAAAGTTAGATAAAACAAATAGATCTAATTTTGTAGTTTTCGAAATTTACTTGATCGGTTTATAAAGATTTTTTAAAATACAATATACTTTAAAAAACTTTGATAACCCGCTCTTAATACCAATTGTATAAAACTATAAGGGGGGGTTGAATAGTTTTACCAATTAAAATTTTAATTTAACTGTTTGGTTGTTATAGATCTATTTGTTTATGACGATTAATAAACATAGATTATGAAACATAATGCATAAAGGATATAAGACGCGGATATTTATAGTGGTTCGGCTACAAGGTCACCTTCCTTGCCCTACTCCACTCCCTGAGTCACCTACTCGAGAGTTTGAATACACTGGTCACCAATACTCCTTCAACTGGCGGAGAAGCCTTACAACGTTGCTTACACCTTTTACTGGTACAAAGCTAAATCCGGATTCTTCACAAGGTAGAATCAAACCATCATCCGCTTACCCTTTATATGGTACTAAGCTAAATACCATGTTCCAATTAAGAAGGAACAAAACCCCTCAATGCTTACCCTCTAGTAGGTCCTAAGCAATCATTTAGTTACAACAAAGATAGATTCGACCCTACGAATCCTACCGAATGTATTACATTTTACAAAATGCTCTAAACACAATATAATACACAACTCCATAATCTATGATGATTGATGATGCTTGGAGATCAGTATATAGATCTTCAAAGGATGAGAGATGCTTGCTACAAGTCTTCCTTGTTGCTTGATCTCATATCCCAAAGTCAGTGAAACTTCTCCTATTAAGAAATTTACCAAAAACACTAAAATGAGAAAGATCATGATCAATGATCATATGTTAGCTGAATATGTGAGTGGAAAAGCTATACTAGTTAATGCCTAAAACTAGAGAAATGGCTTGGTATTTATAGGCTAAAAATACACTATAGCCCGGTTCCATTGCTTCAATGGAACCGACCAGTGCAAAGTAATAGAACAGGCCAATATTGTAGCCCGGTTCTTGGCGGTTCCATCACCTTAATGGAACCGGCCAGTGCAACTGAAGAGAACTAGCCATCTAAAACCAAATCCGAATTTAGATTTCAAAAAATATTTTCTAGATTCATTTTGAGGTCATGCATGATGCATAAAATGTTTTATCTTTTATGCATAAAATACCTTTTAAGATATGTATTTGTTTAATGTGTGTTTGTGACATGAACATTTGATAATGTAAGTATGCTAAATGTAAAATGTGTGAGATAAACTATTAGATGGGTTAGAAAACTATTGGTTTAAAACTAGTAAACTTTATTTTCTACTTCCGATGAATTTATGTTTCGTTATCGACAAAACACAGGTAGATCGTAAAATATAAATAAACGTTTTCTCAGTTTATTGGTATTAACAATCTCTCCTTTTTTTGTTGATGACAAAACATAATTTTATCGAAAGTAAATTACAAAGTTTATAAGTTTTAAATTGGAGTTCTTACTTCCTTCTCCCCATTTTTGTGGAAAAAAAAGAGTGTCGAAGAAAAACTAACCAACGAAAGATTATGCAATGAAATGTAGTAATGTTGAGTGGTTTGACTTAAATGGAACCAAAGATGATTCGGAGAGGTTGATTCAAAGAGAATCAAATCCATTGCTCCCCCTTGGCGGATGCTTACCTTAGATGGAATCGTTAAGGTTTTGAGAAAGCTATGAAGAAATATGTTAGTAATATAGCAAATATGATTTAAATGTAAGAATGTAATATGAACGATGGTCCGATAAAAAATCAGGACTAAGATTGATTCATAGAGAATTAATTTCAAGGCTCCCTTTGACGAGTGCTCCCCCTAAATGGGATCGTCAAGAGTTTTAAATGGATTGAGAAAACCACAAGAATAGATGTTAGTGATGCAATATAAGTGCTATCAACCTATGATAAATTGCAAATGAGAGTTGCCCAAAAGGGTAACAAAGCAAACAATAATAAAGGAACTGAAAATCCTGAACTGCCAGTTCCATCGGTTCTATTGCAGAATAGAACCGGCTTCCTAAATAGAAGGAACCGGCTGACCTGCAGAAAGTCAGTTTAGTCCAAAATTTGGCGGGAAGCAATTATATTCAAATACCACAACACATGAACTGACATATATGGTGATCTAGTCAAATCAACTAAGAGCAACAAGAGATCATAACATTCAAGAGCATTGTTAATCATGAAGTAAAATACATTGATTGTCATAAATAAAACTAAAATCATGATTATAGTTATAACTACATTAAACTTTAAAATCCTACGAGCTTGCAATCACCATCTTATGGTTGTTGGTCTGAGAAATGGTTGAGGCGTTCGAGGATATGGTTTAACATGAACCTCATTTCATTTTGGAAATTGTTGACAATAGTTTTAGTGCGTTGACAATGGGGACAAGTGTGTTCTTATAGTATGGAATATGGGGTCCTTCAATATCAAGAGGAACAAAGGTGCTTGATGGTGGAAGAGATGTTTAAAATGGTGGTATTGTTGACATTTGAGGCGGAAAGGTGGTGTTTGGTGGAATGAGGCTATCTCGTAGACGGTCAAAATCTAGGTAGTGACTAAGTTGATCCAACACTTATTCTCTACTTATGAATGGTTCGGGTTGAGCACTTATAATAGCACTTGAAAAGTTGATAGGACGAAAGGATGGTTCAAAATCCATGGGTGTTGGTAAAAGGAGTGTTTGGGTTAGGCCTTGAGAGAGTGTTTGTGGTAGTGGATTGGAGCTTCTTGGTGGTAAGTCATGTATGGAGGATAGATATGGATGGGGATCTAGTGGTGAGCAAGGAGGGGTAGAGAATACAAGGACTCTTAGGGCTAAGGGTGACACCATAGCTTCTTGAGTCGGGGGTGTTTGGTTAGTAGATGGTGGTGGGATTGAGAGAGCAAGGGTTGTGTCTAGAGTGATGTTTGGAGGAAGGAGAGGTTGAGTGGTGTTTGTGGAGTGGTTTTGGATGGGTGATATTTCATCAGATGAGATATCAATGTAATCGGTTCTTGGTATTTTACTTGGTGGATTTTGGGTGGAGGAGTTAGCACTTGAAGCCATGGAGTATGGTGATCAAAGAATGAGATAAGTGGATGATTATTTTTAGGTTTTGGATGTGTGAGGATGATGATTGCAAGCTCTAAATTTATATTCAAATGTCATGCAAAACATTTAATGCCTAAACCACTAGTTTTTCACTAAACTTGATCATTAGGACTCATTTCTAAGTCAAACAAGAAATAACCAGCTATTGGATCACCTTAAGACAAGTCTAACTAACATATTTATGGGCTTAGATTAGAAAGCTATCACTAATAAATGAGCAAATTCTCACTGTAGAACCGACATCATCGGTTCCTTTGTCCCCGAAAGGACCGGCTTTGCTACAGAAGGAACTGGCTGCAGCAGTCAAAATTCAAAATTTCTATTTTTCTTAGTAGTGGTCTAAACGCCGATCTATTCTTGTTTTTCCTCTTTATTTCTAGGTCTTACGCTGGTACTAGATTATCTTAGGGTTTACGGAGAAAGCATTGTATTCTAATCCTAAGAATTTCCACCAAGCCAAACACTCCTTAATGGAGAAAGCAAAATACATAAACGATGGGAAATCATACATAAGACTTTCAATTTTTACCAAACACAAAGAGTAAACATATTATTCACGAGGCCAACAAGGTTTAATCCAAAGCTAGTTCAGAAGAAAATCAAAGATGATAATTCATACATTAATTAGACATTAGAAGTCATTTAAGAAAAATAAGTGTTTTGAGAACCATTATGTCTTGGAAGCAGATAACATATTTAGCTAGCACATCTTCACTTTCCTTCAGGAATGACAAGAGCACGAGAATTTAGTCTTCTTCATCCGAATTGGAGAAGGAGGGATAGTGTAGAGAGGATTTGTGTGATCCAAGGGCAACAATGTGTGAGGAAGAGGGATGTATTTAGGTTTATTAAGTTCGGGATTCATAAGAGTGGAGTGTCTGAAAAGACGAGTAAGCAGCATTCCGTAGGGCATAGGGTATTCTAGGGAATTTTCAATGTGAGTGATTCTTTTTGCCCAAAAGTAGGAGAAATTGTATGGTCAACGATTTAAAATGCAGCAGATCATGTGACAAGAAGAAGCCAAGACATATTGGGAATAAGTTTCTTCTCCTATGCCATTACTTTCGATAACTTCATTCCAAAATCTAAAGTCTCTTCGAAGCTCATTCTTGCGAATTTTGAGAGGATCCTCAGTTACTCCATTAATGGTAATGTCACTAATAATTTCATCTGGTGTAGGAATGTTGGTTTGATAGGGATAGACTTCTTCAGGATTCTTATTTAGGGATTCGAGAGAGTATTCATTAGAATACACGTAATCTCCTAGTAAAGGAGTTTGAAGAATGCGAGCGAGGTATTCGAGAGGGATGTTAAATTGTTTATTAAAGCTCTAAAAGCAAAAGTGAATACCTCTTTCCTCATCTCTTAAGATTTCGGCTGAGGAGAAGAGTTCGAGCAAGAATCTAGGATAATATCCTTATCGAAATCATATAGACATTGAAGATGGATATCAGAGAATTTCGTTTTGAGGTTAGAGTGTTGAGCGAACCCCGGATGCATTGTTCGACCTTCATGAATGGATCTATTTTCTAAATCATGAATGATAGATTTTAGGTGCACTGGGATGTGTTTTTCTCTTGAGATTTTTGGAATGTACACTTTAGTGAGTTCTAATTCTTCACGAGACATAGTAGTACCTAATAAAAAGAAAAAAATAACAAAGGATTGAGTGTTGGTTTTTCTTATCTTATTTTAATGGAAAATATAATAACGTTTTTCATTATTTGTATAGAGAGCAAAATTTCCTTTTTCATATTTTTGAAAGGGGAAACAACTTATTCAAGTTGTTATCTAAGGAGAGGATTATTTGGCAATTTTTTTTCTTACTTGAACACAAGAACATCAAGGATCCCCAAATTTGAATTTTTGTGTGTGTTCAAGAGATGATTTAGAAAAGAATTAAGGAAGGATATGGAATTGGAGAACTTACAATCAATGATCCTTGCGAACATGAGATGAGTTGTAAGAGATGATTTTATTTCAGATTTTGTTTTTTAGAGTCTGAGTTTTGGGTTTTGAGAAGAGAGGAACGGAATTTTCTTTTGTTAAGAGATATGATGTTTATGTCAATCAGTTTGCCGGTTCTGCCGGTTCTATTGAAAGAAGAGAACCGGCTTTGCCAGACGGTGGAACCGACAAAGAAAACTTATATGCTTTTATAATTTTTATACATAAATATACGAAAGATATTTAAAATGTTTTATTTTTATTTTATTTTATTTCTCTTTATAGACCATGACGTTGCGAGAAGAGGAGGAAGATGAAGTGAAGGAATTTAGAAGACATACTTTTATGTGCGAGAAGTGATTGTAAAGAAGGTGAAATAAAAAAAAGTGAATGACCGGTTATTTTTTTTTTTTTTTATGCGAGAATATTCAAGATGGGATTTGATAATGAGAGGTGAGCTTTTACAAGAGGGAATATGCTAATGTTGCATCATGAAGGAGTTATGTCAAGATGTGCTAGATTCTTATGATACAGATACATATATAGAATAACCATAGAGGTCACGAAACGAGCAAAGATGCAATATGTCAAAGAAATTGATAAGAGAAGAATGTACCTTATTTTATAGTTTTAGTCCCCGAAAAAGATAATCATGATCCTATTTATTTTGAAAATAAAAGTAATATGTTTTTTGAAATAAACTCAATGGTTTTGAAATTTTGTTTTAGCCCAGTTAATTTATTTTGAGCCACAAAGAAAATAAGATATTCAATTGAGCCTGTCGGTTCCATTGATTGAGCCTGACTGGTTCCTTTCTCATATGGGACCGGCGGAACCAGCTTGTTGGGCCTAGTCCGAATATTGGGCCATACCAGAAAAATTCACATAGGCACAAAAGGTTTTTGATACTTAATACATTTCATATAGAGAGAAGAGAAATGAGATATACCTTATTGCGATTAGGAAAAGATCATCAAGGCGCCGAGATCATTTCATTCATACACTTTATACAAGAAAAGTTAGATAAAACAAATAGATCTAATTTTGTAGTTTTCGAAATTTACTTGATCGGTTTATAAAGATTTTTTTAAAATACAATATACTTTAAAAAACTTTGATAACCTGCTCTTGATACCAATTGTAGAAAAATAAGGGGGGGTTGAATAGTTTTACCAATTAAAATTTTAATTTAATTGTTTGGTTGTTATATATCTATTTGTTTATGACGATTTATAAACATAGATTATGAAACATAAAGCATAAACGATATAAGACGCGGATATTTATTGTGGTTCGGCTACAAGGTCACCTTCCTTGCCCTACTCCACTCCCTGAGTCACCTACTCGAGAGTTTGAATACACTAGTCACCAATACTCCTTCAACCGGCGGAGAAGCCTCACAACGTCGCTTACACCTTTTACCGGTACAAAGCTAAATATCGGATTCTTCACAAGGTAGAATCAAACCATCACTCGCTTACCCTTTATATGGTACTAAGCTAAACACCATGTTCCAATTAAGAAGGAACAAAACCCCTCAATGCTTACCCTCTATTAGGTACTAAGCAATCATTTAGTTACAACAAAGATAGATTCGACCCTACGAATCCTATCGAATGTATTACATTTTTCCAAATGCTCTAAACACAATATAATACACAACTCCATAATCTATGATGATTGATAATGCTTGGAGATTAGTATATAGATCTTCAAAGGATGAGAGATGCTTGCTACAAGCCTTCCTTGTTGCTTGATCTCATATCCCAAAGTCAGTGAAACTTCTCCTATTAAGAAATTTACCAAAAACACTAAAATAAGAAAGATCATGAGCAATGATCATATGTTAGCTGAATATGTAAGTGGAAAATCTATTCTAGTTAATGCCTAAAACAAGAGAAATGGCTTGGTATTTATAGGCTAAAAATACATTGTAGCCCAGTTCCACCGGTTCCATTGCTTTAATGGAACCAGCCAGTGCAAAGTAATAGAACCGGCCAATACTGTAGCCTGGTTCTTGGCGGTTTCATCACCTTAATGGAACCGGCCAATGCAACTGAAGAGAATCGGCCATCTGATAACAAATCTGAATTTAGATTTCAAAAAATATTTTATAGATTCATTTTGAGGTCATGCATGATGCATAAAATGTTTTATCTTTTATGCATAAAGTACCTTTTAAGATATGTATTTGTTTAATGTGTGTTTGTGACATGTTTTGTATTTTCTAAAATATGTTTAAATGTTTATAACATTTGATAATGTAAGTATGCTAAATGTAAAATGTGTGAGATAAACTATTAGATGGGTTAGAAAACTATTGGTTCAAAACTAGAAAACTTTATTTCTACTTCCAATGAATTTATGTTTCGTTATCGACAAAACATAGGTAGATCGTAAAATATAAATAAACGTTTTTTCGGTTTATTTGTATTAACACATCAATCTATGGCTATTTCCTCAGCTGAAGCTGAATATGTAGCTGCTGCTAGATGTTGTGCCAACATACTATGGATGAAGAGTCAACTCACTGAATGATTGCTTGGCTTAGTTGGTAAACTTGATTGGAATTTAACCATAGGTCACAAGTTCAAACCTTTCCATGGACAATATTTATTTACCGGGAAAACCCTTTAATAAAAAAAAAGAGTCAACTCACTGACTATGACATCATATTTGAAAAGGTACCCATATTTTGTGATAACACAAGTGCTATTGAAATTTCAAACAATCCAGTTTTGTACTCAAGAACAAAGCATAATGATATCAGATATCATATTATCAAAAGGGACATTGAATTACATTTCATTCCCACTTAATATCAACTTGCTGATATATTTACCAAGCCTCTGAATGAGCCAACTTTCAAAAGATTGATTGTTGAAATAGGTATGTTAAACATTGATTCAAAACCTGAACCTTCAGTACAAACTGAAGAAACTGAAGGTTCAGTGCTTTCATCCAAAACTGAACAATATTTCATATGTTAAAATGTCAGTTCAGTTTTTGCGTGTAACCTTTAACTTGCTTAAGTAAAGTAACTGAGCAATCACACATGTCTCATTCATGGATTTGCATGAGCATGAGTGGTTTTGTCGCCTTTGCTGGAGCACTGGTATGGGTCACCTCAAGAACTGGACAAAACTGATTTATTTTCCTCATTTCAGTTTACAAACATAATTTTGATCCAATTCTTCAGCTCTCTCAAGTGAAGTAACTAAGCAATCACATATGTCTCATTCATAGATTTGCATGAGCATTTGTGGTTGCATTCACTGGAGCACCAGTGTAGATGAAGATAACAATAATCAATTCAGCATAACATAACATCAAACCTGAACCTAGTTCAGCTCCTTAAAACATCAATCACAAGGTCAATTTTAAAAGCAAATGTGATTTTCAAAATTAATATAATTTCTCTAAATAATTTCTTATAAAAGAAATTATTTACTTATAATATTATTAAAAAAGGATATCTAAACGTTCGAATGACCTCACCTCTTTCTCTCACCTACTTTAACAGTGCACAAACGGTTGTTCACTATTCTAGGTGTCAGAAGCATGCTTTATTGACTTTCATTAAATATAAAGTTTAGTACACATGTTGAAAAAAACCCTAAACTTCCCACAAACCCTAAAATCCTTCACAAACACACAACTTCCATTTGGCAGTTACCAAGATAAAAGTGAATATTCACAAATCAGAACCCATTAAACCAATCACAACTCATTTCTCACAAACACAAATCAACTCTTCAAGAACACACACACTTATTCCTAAAATCAAATCAAACCTTCAAACCCTAAAAAAATGGCAAATCAAGACCAAATCCCACAACAACAAGATTCACGTGATCAACCAGAGAGGCCTACAAGCCCTATTCCTTTTGCTCCTGCAGAACAAGTTCAATCTTGAAGACATCATCTTAAATCCAACAATGAGGTTGCTCTTCTTTACCCTGAGCACTCAAACAAAAAATACTTCAAAAGTGTCTCTGACTTTATATCTAAGTGTTGTCTTAGGGAAACATTCAATAGATCTCCAAACCAGTATAAGGAATACCTATCTGAGTTTTGGTACTCTGCCAAAGCCCTCAAGAACTCTAAGGTATTCTTCTCAACTCCCATCGGTGGTATATTTGGAGAAGTAGGGGTAAACATATTTAGAAATGCCATTGGGGCACATTACTTATCCCATTCAAGTGAATATGTTGCACCACCCTCTATAGACATAGTCGGACAATGGTTTCTAACAATTGGGTATGGGGAGGAAGTAACTGCTAAAGGAACTCTAAAAAAGAGTCTCCTTCCTCCTAGATTAAGGCTTTTAATGGCGTAGATTATTCAGTGTTTAGGGGGTAAAACTGGAGGTTTCGATCAAATAACAAACAAAGATGCCATTATGTTGTATATATTCTAGATAATGGGATCAACATAGACTATGCTCGTATATTTTAGGAGGATATCATCATTAAGATAAATAAGAAACATAGGGAAAGGGTTGTTCCTTACACTAGGTTTTTATCTCTATTGATGATGCACAAGATGAAGGGCTATAAAGATGGTGATGTCTCCCTTTACCCTACTCAAGTCTTTAATGTCAACAATTGGGTACTAAAGCCAAACCAACCTAAAGGACCTTCCTTCACAGACCACATGCTGACTATCTAGGCTGCAGATAAACCTGTGGTTAAAGCTTCCAAAAGCTCCTCCAAATATAATAAGAAGGATTCCAAACGCAAAAAGCCTTGAGCTAAAACTGGATCTAGCAAAATCCAAACTGAATCCAAGTTAAATGCAACCAAAGATGGGTCTTCTAAAGTACCCATTGGATCCCAAAGTGGTCATTTCAAAACTATGTCCAGTTCGGCCTTAGACACAAACCCAAGCCAGCCTCCAGCTTCTACATATGTGGATGTTGGCATGCATAAAGAGGACCAGCAAGCAGCTGGTGGCCCAACATCTTTAGGGGTCACCAGTGAAGAAGGATCCCACCCTCAGCTCAGTAGTGGTATGTCAGCATCTAATCTTAACCAGCCAATATTTTTAGCTTCTTTCATTATTTACTCTGAGTTTGCATTAGGACGTGATGCTTCAATAGATTCCACAGCTGAAGCTGATTCTAGAGAATCTGCTCCTCATGATTTCATACCTCAACAAAAAAAGTAGAGATGAAGGAACCAAAAACTATACACTTGATCACATATTTACAGGTACTGACCCAAATGTTCTTACAGACAAAACCAAATCTGTTAGTAAAGGGTTAGAAACTGTCCTCACTACACCTGAAACAGGAAAGGGAGCAAGAATATTGCAAAATAGTTTGATGAAATCAAACTTGAAGATCTCTCAAAGCTGGTGCAAAATGTTTCAGCTGATTTCATGGACCAGGACTCCCCAAAGGATGATCATATCATTGTGGTTAATGAAAGTGAAGTAGATGAGGAAGACAAAGATGAAGGAATTCATGCGGACTCAAATTTTGAAAATAATGACACTTTAGTTCCCAAACCTCTATCACCTA
>BQNB010014650.1:21297-55164 GCA_026074375.1 Tanacetum coccineum | reverse complement strand
TTGGAACAAGAAAGTATTGTGTTAAAATGTGTCACTTATTAGTGTATGACCATGTATTGAAGAACAGGCCATGTTGTTTATGGAGGCCCAAGATCGTGTGAAGAAAAAGCCTTTATTCAAAATGGCTTAACTCGAGCTCAAAGATTCCGTTTCAGGCCCATTATGAGCCGATTTGAAGCTTGGAACGAGAAGTATTGTGTTAAATTGTGTCACTTATTGATGGAGGCCCAAGTGTTAAAGAACATGCCATTTTTATGAAGGCGCAAGATCGTGTGAAGAAAAAGCCTTTAATCAAAATATCATAACTCAAGCTCAGAGACTCCATTTCAGGCCTATGACTAGCCAATTCAAAGCTTGGAATAAGGAAGTATTGTTATAAGATGTGCAACTTATTAATGCAGGCCCAAGTGTCGAAGAACAGACCATTTTGTTTACGGAGGCCCAAGATAGGATGAAGAAAAGGCCTTTATTCAAAATGACATAACTCGGTCTTAAAAACTCGGTTTCAGGCCCATGCCAAGCCGATTTGAAGCTTGGAATAGGGAAGTAATGTGTCAAAAAGTGTCACTTATTGATGCAGGCCCAAGTGTTGAAGAACGGACCATTTTATTTATGGAGGCCCAAGATCGTATAAAAAAAAGGCCTGTATTCAAAATGGCATAACTTAGTCTTAGAGACTCAGTTTCAGGCACATGACCAACCGATTTGAAGCATGGAATAAGGAAGTATTATGTAAAAATGTGTCACTTATTGATGCAGGCCCAAGTGTTGAAGAACAGAACATTTTATTTAGGTAGGCCCAAGATCGTATGAAGAAAATGCCTTTATTCAAAATGGCATAACTCGATCTTAAAGACTCCGTTTCAGGCCCATGACCAATCGTTTCGAAGCTTGGAACGAGAAGTATTATGTTAAAATGTGTCACTTATTGATGCAGGCCCAAGTAATGAAGAATGGGCCATTTTGTTTATGGAGGCCCAAGATCATGTGAAGAAAAAGCCTTTATTCAAAATGGCGTAACTAGAGCTCAGAGATTCTATTTTAGGACCATGACCACCCGATTCGAAGCTTGTAACGATGAAGTATTGCGTTAAAATGTGTCACTTATTGATGCAAGCCCAAGTGTTGAACAACAGACCATTTTGTTTATGGAGGCCCAAGATCGTATGAAAAAAGGCCTTTATTCAAAATGGCATAACACGGTCTCATAGACTACGTTTTAGGCCCACGACCAGCCGATTTGAAGCTTGGAATGAAAAGTATTGTGTTATAATGTGTCACTTATTAAGGCATGCCTAAGTGTTAAAGAACAGACCATTTTCTTTTTGAAGTCCCAATATCTTATGAAGAGAAGGCTTTTATTCAAAATGGCATAACTCGGTCTTAGAGACTCGGTTTCAGGCCCATGACCAGTCGATTCTATAACAACCCAAGAATTTTCATCAAATGCAAAACTTATTTCACTATTATCACAATTGTACAGGGAAATTTTTCACTTTATTACATTACTTGTATTGTCAATATCTAAGTATGTCATGTAACTTGCATAACTATAGTAGACGAGCTCGCGTAACCTATCTATGGCAACCCTATCTTCATGTATACTAAGCAAACATCATAACATGTCAAGTCAATATCATCATATTCTTTTTACAAGATACTTTATTCCTACAATGTACTATTTACAACGTTATATCAAAACGAGCTTTAAACCGTTATCTTATACCTCTAAACCCTAATTCTGTTAAGGGTTGATATCTAAAGTGAATGTACAAACTACTAGAGCATATGTGAAAGTAATATAACATCTCATTTAAATACAAACTCCCTCTAAGTCAAAGTACAAGTTTCCAAAGCCCAATGTACAACAAAAGTATGCACAATATTTAAAATAGGTTATTTTCCCTCCATTTCTCATTTGTAATAAGTACAAGTCCTTAAGCTCACTTTACAAACACCCTAAACTCTAATACTAACCCTTAATCCTTCACACTAAACCCTAATCTAGCCAAAACCCTAATTCAAAATCATGATTAATCACTTTTCCACTATGATTCACCAAATTATCACTACGATTCACAACCTTGTTTTATCCATCATAAACCTAAACCAACACTCAAATAAGTTGTAATAACTTATTTTACAATCATATCAATCCTATTCAATCATTATTTCATCATTACTTCATCATCTCATTTCATTTATACAATAATTGAATCCGAGAAACCCTAAACATACCTAATTGGATCATTCAATTCGTTTACTCGTTTCTAACCATTTTAATCCTGAACAATCAACCAAGAGCTATTGTAAACTCATAAAATGAGTTTAAAATTCATTATCTATCTTTATCTTAGCAATATACAAAAGATTGAAGCCTAGAAAACCCTAATAAATCCAATACAAGCCCTAATCCAACCCACGGCTTAATTATTTCATTTCAACCCATTTTAACTTAAACCAACGATCAATTCTCATTTATAATCCCTTATATAAGGCCTAGGGCCAGTATTCCATCATTCCCAATCAAAATTACTTGAATTATAAGCCAAAGAAAGTCAAAGAAACCCTAATAAGCCTAAATGGAACCCGCGGCCAAACTTATTCATTTTCGACCCGTTTTAACCCAAACAAATTGCTAATTCTCATTAATAAAATTTATTATAGACCTTAGGAACATATTTTAATCATCCTTGATCATTTTACACGAAATGTGAGCATGAAAAGTTGAGTTCAAACCATAAAACCTCAAAACAGACCCGCGACACTCTTTTCTTGTTTCAACCCATTTTTCTCATTTTAAAACCCGAACCACTGATTGAAAACTGATATAAACTCATAACACAAGTCCTATGATCCATAATCTACCATTATTAATCAAGTGTATGCGAAATATTGGCCAAAGAAAGTCAATTCGAGCCCTAAAGCTCAAATCAGACCCGCAACTCCTTTTTGGCAAATCTTACCCATTTTGAGGCCTTTTCCTTGCAAATAACTATTGCACAAGCACCCTTAAACATCACATGCAGCTACTACATGAAATATCTCTATTACTTAGCCCTTAAACAAAGCCACATCACCTTCTTCTAGATCAAAACAGCCATGGCAGCCTCTAAGCATGTCCACACCATCAACCTACATTCCTAGCCCTTCCAACTCTTACCATAGCTTCAATATATCACCTACTAGACCCTCCACACGTCCATGAACAGATTACATGAGTTTCTTAACTCTTTTGCTTTCAAACTACTATAAATAGAGCCTTAGATTGTTCATTTCAATTTGCACCACACCTTCTTCTCTCTATAACCCATAGGCAGCAATCCTTTGCTCCCTTATGATCCTAGGATCATTAAAGAAGTCTAAGAAGCGAAGCTTTGAAGATTTGAAGCCCCGGGAACAAGATACAAGGCGTACGAGTGGAAATACTACCCGAAACGACCCATTTCCACCATTTTTGCTCCTTGAAGCTCAAACCCAGGTTCTAGATATTCTACTTCTGCTCCTACACTTTTATAATGTTCATATGATCCTAAATATACTCTTGTTAAAGTTTCATAACCCAAAACCGTACACCCGAAACCCTAATTTTATGTTTTTCTTAAAACTAAATGTTATAATGATTAAATATTGTTATAATCTATCCTAGCATGCTTAACTAATGTTAAAATAACCACTTTATTGATTAATGAAGGAATTTGAACTTAAAACCCGCGCGTTTACGTTTTGAAACCCTAATTTGACCCGTTTTGCTTCCTAGCTTAACGAATCGTTAATTTAAACTTGAGTTACGTTAAAACTTCATATTTTAGTTTATTATAACTTATCAATATCTTTTGAAATGTTAAAATAAGCTTGCATGGCAAATTTAGACAAGTTTTGTAATTATAATCCATGCAAGGGGTATATATCGTAACTTTATGAAATTAATAACTAGAAGGGCTGAATATGTCATTTTATCAAAGTTATAACTATAGGGGTCTATTATGTCACTTTTCAAAGTGCAAGGTTTACTTGGTATATCTTTTAAAGTTGAAGGACCAAAGTCGTAAAAATGCAAACTCCAAGGACTATTTTGCAACTTTTCAAACCCCAGGGTCTAAAATGTAACATTTTGAAAAAGTATAAAATCATGTTTAAAACCTTACAAGACATAACTTTAATTAACACTTCTCGTGCTTAACATTTCCAGATATTGATCAAAACGCTTAAAACCGATTATATCGTCATTCTCAATACTAGGAGCTTACTATTAAGAGGTTTTCATTTGGTATTACGTTCTGACTGCGTTGGTGGTTTACGATATAAAAGTGCCCTAGCTCAATAAAAGTTTAATGGTATGACTTCTGAATTATGATGGCCCGAACGGTGATATAATAATTCCAAAATCTCATCAATCAAATCATAACTCTTAAAACTAAAGTTCTAGAGTACAATCTTCCTAAGACTCAAACATTATTTACTTCAGGTTGTGTGACGTGGCTGTTTATTATCATTATTACTATATCACACTTTCCCACAGTTAAGATTGTGATAGGTCGTCTGCTCTACATTTTTTGGCAATAATTTATTACATCATACATATAGGTGAAAGTTCTTAACCTCGCCTTTATTATTTACATGTTTTATAAAACCAGGAGGGGGATACATGCTTGTTACAACTCTTTTACATACTCGTTTTTTATTTTAATCAATGTGATTACTCTTTCAAAGACTTATACTGCTTAAACCAGGAATACAAGTGTTTTTACAAGTTATATGCTATCATGATACACTATTACAGCTACTGTCTAAGTTACATTATGCCAAAAGTCCATATTATCATGGACCATTAATCACTTATGGGTGAACGCGAATATTGTGGATAGATCTATCGGGATTAACGAATCCTATTTGTGTTAGCCGGATAGGTAACCAAACACACTATATTTGAATTTCATAGGTATATGGCAATTACTACACCGGAGGGCCATTATCTCCTTTTATATATCACATTCATTTAGGGTATCTATATACACTTGTCAGTTTAGTGTACTGAGCTTAGACCAGGACTTATACTATATCAACAAGACCAGACTCTATATACAAGTCATGATCAAAAACAGGACCAAACAAGACAATAATAGCAGTAATTCAACGGTTGCTCATGATATTGCATTCGTTGCAATTATTGCAAATAACGGGTATATAATAATGTGACCCATGATTATAACAATAACATTTTCATAATAATTGTGTTTGTACAATTATTACACTATGACTTGTATTCAAACTGTTTATCAACCATGAATTTCACTGCAACCTTTTTTTTGTGTTGACTTTTTAGCATGTTTATCTCAGGTTATTGTGCAAAATACGGCACGGAGTGGCATGGAATCGAAGATGGCTAAAAACTTGTTATCATTCACATTGTAACTAGATTTTGGGACCTACTTTTGTAAAACTCTGATTTGAATATGAATGATTAACATATCTATAGAGTAAACGTTTCTTTTGGGTGTTTTCTTATGATTGCATGATTGTTGTATCCATTGAAGTAATACCAAGTTTAGCTTCCGCTGCTATATTGTAAAAATAGGGGTGTTACAGATATGTATCTGCGCCATGGTTTTGAGTACAAGGCCAAAGCCTTAACTATAACACACATTTCTTTTCTTGCCGATCAAAGTCCGTCCGTTCCACTACATTCCGGTACAAGTTATGTAAATATACCTATCTATTATACGATTATCATAAAATAAACTTATGTTATTTACGACGGGGTTGTTACGGAACAATGTCATTCTCCCTTCAGGCTCTACTTCTGATATTGAGGATGCTTTTTCCTTATAAATATTTCGTAACTATACTTCGGGCTCCCAATCGATTATTTCACAGCTTCAGCAGGAAGCAGATATTTTAAAACTCTTCGGAAAACACTAAAGTTAATATGATTCCCACAGTATCTATCTTTTCTACAATTATGCTGTTTGACAGGACGTGCAAGCATTTTATGCTTAGAATCCCTATTTATCACCAGATCTATTTCATCCACAAGCTATTTTTGATCTATCTCCCGGTGTATTTATTTTACCACCATTCACGTGTTAAGTTCTATATCAATACTATTTGATCCCCGATATTTCTTTATTCCTGAAGAACTATTACCACCTAAGAAGCAAATCCGTTCCCCATCCTCTTCCTCAACTACATTATTTAATTCATTTTGGAATTAAACTTGTAATTTGGTACCACCATCTTCCTCAGTTTATACTCCTACCCCTCATAGAGTATTTGAAATAGGAAAATGTTAAGATAAGATGTATCTGAAACATCATTTGAGAAACCATGTCGCAAGATATCTTGGAATTATTTAAGCATGAACTCTATCTTTACCGCATTGAGATAATGGAAGAAGGACGTATAAATGGTAACGAACTAAAGACCGAACTCAAGAAAATCCGTACTCAGATTATCAAACTTCAAAAGAAGCGGTTAGGGCAAAAGGAAAAGATTGCCTTTGCTCACTACATAATTTTCGATCTTGAACGAATCATTGAGAAATCCATGCCCACGTGTAACCAAACCACTTCAGGATATCTTTTGGATGTCATCTCCTGTCAAAATCATCAAACTCTTAAACTAGTTATAGCTTTATCCTAAGCCACGGGATGTGTAGTATAAATAAAAACGCTTTTCAAATCTTGACTATGTACAATAAAAAGGCAAGTTATTTATAAAGGCAATCTCGTTATCTACCTTGTTGTTTCTTAAATACCACTTTATTCATCTCATCAAACATTCATCATCACCATTCATCATTCAACCGTCATTTGCATCATTATCTCCGTCTTTATGAATCATACCATAACCTCTAAGTGCTTAAAAGTTCAAAAATAAGCATTATTCTTTAAGCATTTTAGCATCACATTCTCTTACTTTTTAAAACTTATGATGCCATTCTTATTACGTGTTATCTTATGTTGATAGAATGCCTCCCAAAAGGACGTCAACATCTGAAACACCAGCCATAACTTTAGCTGCCATCCAGCAACTAATTAATGATGGCATTTCCTCAGCTCTAAAAGCACAAGCTGTATCAATGGCAAGTACTAGTAATCCCAATAGGAACACCGGACATACTGGAACTCCTGTATCAAAAATGGGAAACTATAAAGAGTTCGTTAGCTGTCAACCTTTCTACTTCAATGGTACGGAAGGAGCAGTTAGCCTCATTCGCTAGTTTGAGTAGACTGAATCAGTATTTTCTCATAGCCACTGTGTCGAAGAAAACAAAGTGACATATGCTACCAGTACCTTAACCGATGATGCCCTGTCTTGGTGGAATTCATACGCTCAACCTATTAGAATAAATCAAGCCAATCAAATCACTTGGATCGAATTGAAAAGACTCTTAACCGATAAGTATTGCCCTCGAACTGAAGTCAAGAAGATGGAAGACGAATTTTACAACTTGGTTGTGAAAGAAAATGATCTTAAGACTTACATTAGGAGATTTCAAGAATTAGCCGTCTTATGCCCATAATGGTACCAACGTGAGAAACTTATGGAAAGTCTTCATCAATGGATTACCTAGAAGTATTAAAGGAAATGTTACTGCCTCGAAGCCTCAAACTTTAGAGGAAGCCATCAACATAGCCAGGGTTAATGGATCAGATAATAAAGCATGATTCTGTGCAAGAAAGCTAATTGATCGTAAAACGAAAGCTTGGGGTAAGGGAAACATCAACAAACAACACTATCAGATATATCTAATAACAATAACAACCGTAAAACACATGATCACCACCGTGCAGCAGAACAAGAACGAAAGAAACTTCAGGACTTATTTGTATACTGCCACCAATGGATATACTGGAAATCGTCCTTTGTGTGAAAGATGCACCCTACATCACATAGGTCCTTGTACTGTCAAGTGTCGGACTTGCAACAAGATAGGACATCTAACCAAGAACTGCAGAAACAAAAGATCAACCACTAGAACTAATCTACAAACGGTTTCCGTAACTTGTAATGCCTGTGGAAAGAAAGGACATTATGCGAATCAGTGCTCGAAAGCAAACAACAGGTCTACAGGAAAGCATACTTAGAGCCAAGCTTGCTTTTGTTCACTTTAGGATTTCTACCCTAAAAACAACTCTCGAGGATATTCAACTTTCATCAGAATCTTCTTCAATCTAGAAACCCCAATCATCAATCCTCGTCGTCTGTTACTTTTATCCTACTACAAGATACTTAGCATAAGTATCAACTCTTTTTCATATGTAAAGTTCGTATGTAAAGTTATCCATGAAATAATAAAGTGATGATTCCGTTACATCTTGTTATCTGATGATATCAAAACTCGACATCATTTGTCAATTCCATTAATTCTATTATATTCAACTCTGAATACTTTCCTCATACCTTTATTATTATCCTCGATTATATGGACGTCAGTACAATCAACATCTCAATATTATCTAACCATTCATGATCCTATCATTTTCTACACATTACCATATCATGTTTTTTTTACTTAGGTAAGACGATTATGATCATCTTATTGAAATGAATTAGGTCACTTCTTCATTTAAATAAGGAATTATAAATATTCGAATATGAAATCCTTATAATTCTCAGTTACATGATTTGGTACGCTTATTTTTATAAGTGAAAATTATAAATAAGTAGGCTTAAGTATATAACATACGTACAAACTAGTTTCTTTCAATCGTTTGTATAAAACAATTATTATTCATTTTCATAATTACCTTCATTAACTTTCATTATCTGTTCATTTCAAAATCTATTTTCACTATGATTAGCAACTCTCTTACCAAATTTCATCATTCATTCCTTGACATCACTCATTCCATGATTCTCTCCATATTATAAAATTTTATGGTTTTATTCTTTTTTTTTTTTTTTTTTTTTTTTTTTTTTTTTATGCCAACATAATAACAAGGGCCAAACACACAAGAATATATGCAATGTCAACTGATGTCAATACCACCTAGGTATTGAAAATCTTTGACAAAATGACTGTGATTGCATTCGTATTCGATGTTGACTTTTAAGGTTAATGAATAACGATTTCCTTACGATTAAATGGCGTAATAAGTATTTCATCCTCCCGGTTCTTTCAAGATCTAAAGAAATTCTATTGATGTTAATCATAGAGGTGTGATCTTGAAATAAGTAGGAAGTGTGAAAGGAAGTAATTATAATTTGGTGTACATCGTTAAATTATTAATGCTTCACAACGTGGACTTGTGGACCCTTGATTAAACCTAAACATAAAAATCAAATTCAATTGCCCAGTACCTAATCTATTCACTGACTAACTTTCAATTTAATCTCTGGACGGGATTTATGTAAGGGGTGGAGGACATATAACAACCAAGAATTTTCATTCAACCTATTTTACTATGATATAATTGTACGGCGGAAATTTTTCCTTATTACATTACTGCATTTTCAATATCTCAGTACTGTCATGTAACATACATAACTAAAAGTAGACGCGCTCACGCAAACCTAATCTATGGCAATCCTGACTTGTATATGTCAAGCAAAAACATCATCAATTTGTGCAATTTCAATATATCATATTCTTTTTAAAGGTACTATTATTCCTATAATGTTACTATTCGCCAACATTATATCTAAACGGCTTTAAATCATTATATCTTAGTGATGTACAAGCTACTATAAGCAATATATATAAGTATCTTAAACATCTCATATGAATATACTTTCTATCCAAAGGAAAGTTACAAGTCCTTAAAAGCTCAATATTCAAGTCATTAAGCATGATCTCTAAAATAGCCAGTTTACCTCCATTTTCATTCAATTTCTTCAACCCCCACTTACATGTACAAGCTACTATACTCATTCTAATTGTCTAAACTGAATATTCTATTCATATGCCTTCACACACATAAATTTTACACTCAAAACTATAATTCAAAAGTCATAAAACCCTAACCGAGAAAAAGACTAAACCAATGATCCCGATTATCTTTTATTATCGTTTTAAACATCAACCAAACTCAAAATAAGTTGATAATAATGATTTTACAATCATATGAATCTATTCAATCCATTTTTTCATATTACTTCTTCATCCTATTTCTTTGTACGTAAAAACGATCAAGAAACCCTAAATGTACCTAATTGGTTCATTTTACCCGTTTACTCGTTTCTAACCATTTTAATCCCGAACAATCAACCAGAGCCATTGTAAACTCATAATATGAGTTTAAAAATCATTATTTATCATTATCTTAACAATGTGCAAGGAATCAAAGCCTAGAAAACCCTAATGAATCCAATATAAACCCTAATCTAACCCATAACTTATTCTTTCAATTTCAACCCATTTTAACTTAAACCAATGATCAAACCTCATTGATAATCATTTATATAAGTCCAATGATCAGTATTCCATTTTTCCCAATCAATAATATTCAAATTATAAGCAAAGAAAGTCAAGAAAACCCTAAACGAGCCCTAGTTGGACCCGTTACCCCATTTCTTCAATTCTAACCCGTTTTAACCCAAACCAATTACTAATTCTTGTTAATAATTCTTATATCAGACCTTGGGAACATGTATTAACAATCCTTAATCATTTATACACGAAATATGAGCTTGAAAACTTATGAAACCCTTGTCGAACCCAAAACAGACCCGAACCCAATCATGACCCATTTTTACCTATTTAAAACACTTCCATGTGCAAATAACCTCCAAGAATACCTTCTAGATACATTTGAGCAGCTTACTAAGCTGCTTAGGCTATCTCTTGGCCAAGGATGAAGGTACATTTGCTTCCTTTTTGCTATACAGCGCTGGCAGAAACAAGGCCATCCAACACATCAAACCTATTCTCTAGACTTCCACATATGAATTCCTAGCTGCTACACATCATATGCTAGCCCTAACACATGTCAAGAACAGATCCTAAGTCTTGCTTACTCCTTTTAGCTTCAAATGACTATAAATAGCACCCTTGTATCTTTCTTCTAACTTGCACCACATCTCTTCTTTCTCAAACCCATAAGGCAGTAATACTTTGCTCCCATATGATCCTAGGATCATTAAAGAAGTTCAAGAAGTGAAGCCCTGAAGAATTGAAGCCTTGGAGTGAAGATACAAGGCGTACGAGTGGAAATACTACCCGAAACGACCCATTTCCACCATTTTTGCTCCTTGAAGCTCAAACCCAGGTTCTAAGGATTCTACTTCTGCTCCTACACTTTTATAATGTTCATATGATCCTAAATATACTCTTGTTAAAGTTTCATAACTCAATTCATGCTCATTTTCCATTTTGATCCAAAATCATACACCCGAAACCCTAATTTCGCGTTTTTTCTTACTGACTAAATGTTATATGCTTACAATATTGTTATATCTTATTCCTAGCATGCTTAAATAATGTTAAAATAACCACTTTATTGATTAATGAAGTAAATTTGAACTTAAAAACCCGCACATTTATGTTTGGAAACCCTAATTTGGATCCCGTTTTGCTTCCTAGCCATAACGATCGTTATTTATAAACTTGCGGTACGTTAAACTTATATTTTAGTATATGATAACTTATAATTATCTTTTGAAATGTTAATCATAACTTTTATGGCAATTTGGACATGTTTTGTAATTATAATCCATGCAAGGGGTATATATCGTAACTTTCTGAAATTAATAACTAGAAGGGATGAATATGTCATTTTATCAATAGTTATAACTATAGGGGTTATTATGTCACTTTTCAAAGTGCAAGGTTCATTGGTATAGCTTTAAAGTTAAAAGACCTAAAGGTCGTTAAAATGCAAAATCCAAGGACTATTTTGCAACTTTTCAAACTCAAGGGTCTAAAATGTAACATTTTGAAAAAGTATAAAATCATGTTTAAAACCTTACAAGACATAACTTTAATTAACGCTTCTCGTGCTTAACATTTCCAGATATTGATCAAAACGCTTAAAACTGATTATATCGTATCACAATACTAGGGAGCTTCATATTAAGAGGTTTCATCTTGGTATTACGTTCTGACTGAGTTGTTGGGTTTACGATTTAAAGTGCCCTAGCTCCTTAAACGTTTACTGAATGACTTCTGAATTATGATGGCCCGAACGGTGATACAATAATTCCAAACTCTTCAATCAAACTCATAACTCTTAAAACTAAAGTTCTAGAGTACAATCTTCCTAAGACTCAACATATTTACTCAGGTTGCGTGACGTGGCTGTTTATTATCATTTTACTATATCAACATTCCCCGGTTAAGATTGTGATAAGGTCGTCAGCTTTCATTTTGGAATATTTATTACATCTACATATCAGGTGAAGTTCATAACCTCGCCTTTACTTATTTACATGTTTTATAAACCCGCGAGGGGGATACATGCTTGTTACAAACTCTTTTACATACTCGTTTATCTTATAACAATGTGATTACTTTTCAAAGACTTATACATGCTTAAACCAGGAATACAAGTGTTTTTACAAGTTATATGCTATCCTGATACACTATTACAGCTACTGTCTAAGTTACATTATGCCAAAAGTCCCTCATTATCATGGACCATTAATCACTTTCAGGTGAACGCGAATATTGTGGATAGATCTATCGGGATTGACGAATCCTGTTTGTGTTAGCCGGATAGGTAACCAAACACACTATATTTGAATTTCATAGGTATATGGCAATTACCTACACCGAGGGCCATTATCTCTTTATATATATATCACATCATTTTGGGTATATATATACACTAGTCAGTTTGTGTGGTCCATGGCTTGACCAGGGACTATACTATTTACCAGAACAAGACCAGACTTACTTATACAAGACATGATTAAACAGACCAAACAAGACAATAACGCAGTAATACATGGTTGCTATGTTCAAAGCATCGTTGCAATTATTACAAATAATGAGTATATAATAACGTGACCCAAAAATCATAACAATAACATTTTCATAATAATTGTGTTTGTACATTACTTACACTTGACTTTGTATTCAAACTGTCTCGTGTTATCAAAATTTGGAAATTTTTCACTCAACCTTTGTGTTGACTTTTTAGCATGTTTATCTCAGGTTATTGAGCAATATACGGCACGGAGTGGCATGGACTCGAAGATGGCTAAAACTTGTTATCATTCACAATGTATGTAACTAGATTTTGGGACCTGCCTTTGTAAAACTCTGATTTGAAATGAATGATAACATATCTTTTGAATAAACGTCTCTTTTGGGTCGTTTTTTATGATTATGATTGTTGTATCCATGAAGTAATACCCCAGATTAGCTTCCGCTGCTATATTGTAAAAATGGGGGTGTTACATTTCAGGACCATAACCTTTGAATTCAGGCTCTTTGAATTCATCAAGACCAGAATAAGACAGATCAAGTTTTTTAGGTCTATTATAGATTAAAGGATGAGATGGAGGAACCGCACTATACCCCAAACCCTTTTTACTTTTGTCAGTTATCTTTTTTTATGACTTCTATGTAAATGATCTAGTCTTTTGAGGGCCTTATCAAATTTCTCAATTTTAATATCAAATGCCATCTTTTTCTTGCTTAACTTTTTCAAACTCACTTTTAAGCACATTTGTTTCATAGTCTTTAAAAGCTACTTCTCTTTTAAGAACTGCAAACTTCTTCACTAAAATGAACTCATTCCTTCTATAAGTGTTTAGTTGCTTCTACTGTTGCTAACCTCTTCTTTTAATGTAGACTATGTAAATTCAGTTTGATTAAGCCTTACAATCAAATCATCACACTATTTCTTAAGAGTTTCATAGTTTTTCAGACATGTTTTAGAGCAAGTTTTATCAGTGTATTCCTTAGAGTTTGAAAATGCCATTAAAGCCATGTTTGTCTGAACTTGTTCTTCTTCCATGTCACTCCAATCAAAACCTACACAATTTATAGCCAACATTGCCTTTGAAGATGTGTCTTAATTGTTTCGTTGCTTCCTGGTGTTGTCTTGATTTCTGAACTAACCTTCCTTGCTTCTTGGTGCTCCCTGGCAAAGTGTCCTAACTTATGACAGTTTTAACACTCCACCTTCGATTTATACATATCCAAGCAGTGTCTTTTAGCTTTATGAAAATCATTCTTGATGTCCTCTGATGTACTTCTTTGCCCACACACCTTAGCAAGTGAGCTGCCACTTCACAATACTTTCCTTCCAAATCATCTTTATGAATTTGCTCTAAGTCCTGGTGTAGGACATTAGAACCATTAGGATTTTCAACCATGAAAGCATACTTAGTATTATCACTGACACTTGCAGTACAAACTTATGGACTAGCAACATTAACATTAGGGCTAGCAGCACTAACTTGTGGACTAGCAGTGTTAGCATCATTGGTACTGCTAGTGCTTGGAGCAGTCATGAAGGCCAAGTTTTGAGCACCACTACTTGTACCAATAGATTTATTTACCTTTTGTTCAACAATTTTGAAGTTGTTGTACAAATCAGCTATGCTTATAGTCTCAACTTTAGGCTTATTCATCCATACAACTACATGAGTGTTCCACTCAGGTGGTAAGCTGCTTAAAAATTTTGAGTTTAAGTCTTCTTGGGCAATGATCACACCCAAAATAGCAAGCCTACTGACTATCTTCTAAAGCCTATTGAAAATAAAGTTAAGAGACTCTGCACTTGTTGCACTAAAATTCTCATACTGTTGCTTCAAGAGTGTTTTTTGAGTTTTCTTAGTAGCTGCATTACCTCCAAATCTTGTTTCTATGGTAGCAAACATTGATTTAGCATCTAGATACTGACTGAATGTAGTTGTTGTTATTAGGTAGGAGCATGTGTAGCAAACCCCTAGCCTTCACATCAATTCTTTATATTTGTCTTCTCATTTAAACAGTACAAGGTATAGACATCTTTGTAATGTGTACTATTCTCCTCGTGTTGTTTGTGGTACTGACATCTATAAAATCACCATTTTCTATCACCTCCCCAATGAGAATAGTATGGTTCTGGAAGTATTTGCTTAATCCTTATAACCCACATCTCATTAATCACCTAGTTTGAGTATGGGAAGCTTTGACTATTAGTACCACTATTTGTAGATTCCTAAACTCATGTTTCTAGATCAAAGTTCTCAAAGCAAAGCTTGGATACTACTTGTTGTATCCCAAACACTAGATCGATCCTTAGGTTGTCTAAGGTTAAATTACCTTGGATAATCCTAAAATAACTTGTTGTAGAAACTTGTATGTATATTAAAGTGTATTTGGAATCTACACTTAATACATAGAATTATATGAATAAACCACAGTTATCTTGAACAACAAAAATATTATTAGATTAATAATACGAGTACTCTTAACTTAGTACTGGGGTTTACAACCTTGAAGCTTTTCTCAATCGACTTTGACAACTATGGAAATTGATAATGATACGACTGCGTGTTTTGAGATATCTTAACTAATGCCCTAGAGCCTCCTTTTATAGACTAAGGAGTCCTAGTCGGCTTACAATATATTCCTATGATATCTTAATCTTTTCTAAACATAAACGCAATCTTCTAAATAAATACATTATGTATATCTTGTACATAAATATCTCAAAACTTATCTTCACACGCATTCTTTTTCTCCAAACAATCTTTATCTCTTTAATTCGTCTTTCTCCTCTTGACAGTAGAAAGTCTTCAAACAATTGTAATCTTTCCACCAGCAGCACGAATAAACATAAGCAGTAGTAACATTAGTACTAGCAGTACTAATATACACTAATAGTAGTAACTTACTACTAGCAGCACTAACTACTTAGCTTATATTTTAGTCTTCAACACTGAGCAGTCTTAACTTCAACTAGCAGCAGTAACTTTATGCTATCAGTACTAAATTATACTAACAGTAGTAACTAGAAGTGGTAACATTATACTACCAGTACCAATCACTTAGCATAATTTCCATTATGTACCTGAGCAACAGTAAATTATAAGAATCCATGAAGTCTTTTAAGTCCCAACATCTACCCTATATATACCCACGCATACATACATACATTCATATTCACCATCAAAACTTCATATTACCTCAAGTCATGATATAAACAAGTCCAAGGAAAATTAAGAAGAAAGTATACAGCAAGTAGAAGCCAAGAAACAAGAAGAAAGAAGTCTCTTGATTCATCTTTTAAGTTTTCAAGTTGTTTTTGCTCTATTCGACCCATTTTCATCATTTCAAGTACTAGTAAGCCTTCAATCTTGTTCTGTAAGCTCTTGCTTCATTTTAGATCTTTCATTAGCTTTATTAGATCATGTGTAAGTCACTTGTTCAAGCCTTGAACCAACAAAACCATACGGTTTGGTTTTCCTAAACCAAACGCACCCGTTTTGGTATTTCTAGTTCACAAGCTCCCTTTATAAGCTATAAGCTTGTAAACTTAACTTATTTTAGCTTATTCTAATAAGCTATAACCTGCAAATTTGATTTCAAGATCAAAAATACAAAAATTATGGAATTTGCTAAATTCGCAAATGTTTTCATGCAAAGGGGTATATATTGTAAATTCTTGAAACTTATAACTAAAGGGGCTGAAATTGTGATTATTCTAAAGTTAAACTTCAGGGGTTTGTTTTGTCATACTTGAAAGTTAAAGGTTTAAAGATTTTAAAAGTTATAGTAAAAGGATTAACTTTGTATATATATAAACCAAGGGTATATATTGTCATTTTACTTTCTAAAGGTATAAAATATAATATTTTTATATTAATTATAAAAATATATTTAAATATTATAAGACTTGATTTTATTAAAACCTGACATAATGTCGTTATCATTCATCAATCGAAATGTTATAAAACAATTATGTTATAAATATAACCTAATTTATCTTCCACTAGCTTTTGAAGGAAACCTTTATTGTCTTTAACGTATCACGTTACTAGGGATTTCATGTGAGGGTTTCATTTGGGGAAACTGTTTTGACGAGTTGCTGGGATTTCGATTTAAAGTGTCCAGCTCACTCTAAAAGTTTACTACATGACCTCTCGATTATTGATAGCTCCGATATAGTGATTCGTATGTTTTCACACGTATCCAAACAATAAAACCATTAAAACTTCTATGAAAATAAAGTTTGTAATATAAATACTCGATCTAAGACTTGACATATTACCTCAGGTTGCATGACGAGGCCGTTTACTCTCATATGAATTTAAATTTCAAATCAATTAATTTTTACCTTACAAGTGTAGTTGATCGTCCACTTTTACATGTGTTCTATCTTCCTGTGGGGAGTACATGCTATAAACATGAATACCAAAGTGTTATCAACTGTATGATAATCCTGATGTATTTATTGCCTAGTACCATCCTATTTGCCATAAGGCCCCACTATCATGAACCGTTAATTACTTGTTACCGAACGTACTGGTTGAGTAAGCGCGAATGCCGTGAATAGATCTGTTAGGACTGAACTTCCCCGTCTGGGTAGGTAACAACGCACTACCATGTCAAACGGATGCATTTCATTTGAGTAACTCCAGGTGTTTGGCAAAGCACCCGCTCGGGGCAACAACTTATGAATAACATTTACTTAAGGCTTCGGTGTCATGAGCTTAGTGCAATTTTTTAATATAAAAAAATTTTAAAAATTTTGTTTTTCCCATGATAATTGTATTCGTTGCAATTATTACACTTTCAATAACTTGTATTCAACTATTACATTACAAACACTGTGAATTTCACTCAATCGTTGTGTTGACCCTTTTAGCATGTTTATCTTAGGTAATTGAGCAAACTATGGCACGGAGTGGTCCAAACCTGTTATCATTCAACTTTATGTTTTGAAATGTATTTTGGGACCTCCGTTTGTAAAAACTCTGATGAATAATGAATGATAACTTATCTTTTAAAAAGGTCTCTTTTGAGTCGTTTTCTATTATTGTGACTATGATTCATGAAGTAATACCCCAAATTAGCTTCCGCTGCTATATGTCAAATATCGGGGTGTTACAGATTGGTATCAAGAGCCGCGGTTATAGAGAACAAGGTTGAAACCTTAACCATAACTACTTTTTCTATTCCAAGGAAAAGTCTATGTGCACTGCATTTCCGAATAAGTTGAACATGAAATAAACTATTATACTATTATATAAATAACTTATGTTATTTTATACTGGGTTGTTTCAGAATTATGTCTTCAAACACTCTTGACTATATCTACCCTATTATCTTCCCATCTGATTCCGATGTTGAGGATGCTTTTTCCTCTACAACTACTCCTAATTATACTCCGGCTTCACCGGACTATTCCCCAGCCTTACCAGGAAATACCTCTCTTAATCCTTCAGATGATTTATCTAAGTATCTTTTGGCCTCATTAGCCATCTCACCTTTCTACGATGATCCATATATAAAGGTTATGCAAGCTTATAATGCTACTACTAATGAATCACCTATTCAACAACCACAAGCTCCTATTGCTCCACCAACTGTTTTACCTCTATCTCCAGTATTACCACTATCATCAATGTTTCATTCCTGAGATTTCTTTCTTCCCAAGGAGATTTTACCACCTCTCTTTTGAGTCGTTTTCTATTATTGTAACTATGATTCATGAAGTAATACCCCAAATTAGCTTCCGCTGCTATATGTCAAGTAAGGGGGTGTTACAGATTGGTATCAGAGCCAGGTTATAGAGAACAAGGTTAAAACCTTAACTATAACTACTTTTTCCATCCAAGAAAGTCCTTTGTGCCACTGCATTTCCTGAATAGTATGTAAATGATACATAACTATTATACTATTATATAAATAACTTATGTTATTTTACACTGGGTTGTTACAGAATTATGTCTTCTCCTGACTATATCTACCATATTATCGTCCCATCTGATTCTGATATTGAGGATTCTTTTTCCTCTACGCATACTCCTAACTATACTCCGGCTTCACCGGACTATTCCCCAGCCTCATCGAGAAATACCTATCTTAATCCTTCAGATGACTTATCTAAGTATCTTTTGGCCTCGTTAGCCATCTCACCTTTCCACGATGATCCATATATGAAGGTTATGCAAGCATATAATGCTACTAGTAATGAATCACCTATTCCACCACCACAAGCTCCTATAGCTCCACTAACTATTTTGCCTCTATCTCCAGTGTTACCACTATCATCAATGTTTGAATCCCGAGATTTCTTTCTTCCAAAGGAGATTTTACCATCTAAGAAACGAGCCTGTGCCCGATCATCCTCCTCTACTTCTGTCCTACCTCAAGCATTTGAGATGGGAGAAAATTCTCATAAGACGAGTTTGGAACAGATAGAGACTATTCTAAATCACTTAGATGAGCTCCCTTTTAAGCGCATTGAGCACATAGAAGATATTATAGAAGGTCTTGGTAATGGTCGAGTAGTTATACAGCAAGATTTTGATCAACTCAAAACCGAACTTCATGAAGCCCGTGCTCAGATTACTAGATTTTAGAGAAAGCAAGTAGGGCATGATGACGAGATTGTTCTTGCTCGTATCAGGACTTCTACTTTAGAGATACTCATCGAGGATATCCAGATTCGCCACCGATCAGATATGAAGAGTTTTCTGGACAAGATCCAAGAGCTCAAGAATCACAAGGGAGGACCATCAGACTACTAGACTAGATCCTTACCATTTACAGCTTTTGTTAGAATCCAACCACTAGATGTGTGGTATAAATAATGACACTTGTCAAATTTTGACTATGTAAAATATGTAAGACAAGTTGTTTATTACTTAATACAGTGGTGATTCCAATATACTTCGCTGTTTATGATACCAATTTATGTATGTCGTGGTTGTCTATCCTATATTCTGTAGTATGACGATTCATATCTTTATCCGGGATTATCATGGTTCTCTTACCATTCAATTTTTCTCGAACCTTTATCATGAATACCATTAGGTGGAATCGTATGCACCATGTCTTGATTTCACCTACACCACCACCAGACTATCCTTTGATAAGTTATCTAAGTGATCGCAATATGAAACCACTGAGAAGTAAACCAGTTCCTGAGAAATCTAATGAGTTAGATACTTGTTAGAGTATCCATTCCAAATTCTTTGTTATATCCTGCAATATAATATCAAAGAATGTGTATTCTTGTTAGAACTTGCATCAAAATGAGAATCCACACAATGATATGTTAAATAAATTCAATATCACTAAGTATGAAATTTTTGATTTTTATACAATGACTTGTGATATGACTATATCATTGCATAGATTCTTATTTTGTGTTGTCTTGTGAATGTTGATAGAATGGCTCCCAAGAGGACATCAACATCTGTAGCACCAGCCATGACTCAAATCGCCATCAAGAAATTAGTTGCTGATAGTGTTTCCACAGCTCTGGAAGCACAAGCTGCTACTATGGCAAATGCTGACAATACAAATAGAAACCCTGAACCAAGAGAAGCTCATGTAGCAAGAAAGTGTAGCTACAAAGAGTTCATGAGCTGCCAATCTTTCAATTTCAGAAGGCGATGTTGGCCTCATCCGCTGGTTTGAGCGAACTGAATCAGTTTTTCCTGTAGCAACTGTATCGAAGACTGCAAGGTGAAGTTTGCTACTGGTACTTTAACTGAAGAAGCTTTGTCCTGGTGGAATTCATTCGCCCAGCCTATTGGAATAGAAGAAGCTTACAAGATTACCTGGGTTGAATTCAAGAAGCTTTTGATAAAGAAGTATTGTCCCCGAACTGAGATCCAGAAGATGGAAGACGAATTTTACCATCTGATTGTGAAGGGGAATGATCTCAAAACATATGTGAGAAGATTCCAGGAATTGGCAACCTTATGTCCCACTATGGTGCCAGATTCTGAGAAAATGATGGAAGTTTTCATCGGGGGATTGCCTCGAAGTATTGAAGGGAATGTTACCGCCTCTAAACCTCAAACTCTAGAGGAAGTCATTAACATAGCCCAGAGGCTAATGGATCAGGTAACAAAGCACACTCCAGTGCAAGTATTAAGTTATCAAAAACAAAAGTTTAACGACAGAAGAACTTTCAACAACAACAACTACGAAATAATATAACAACTAAACCTATAGTAAACACCAACACCATACAACCGCCTACCCTATAAACACAACCACAACAGAACAAAAGGCAAGAAGCTGTCAGAGCTTATGCTGCCACTCCAGCTGAGAACAGTAGGTATGCTGGAAACCTCCCATTATGTAGAAGATGTGTTCTACATTAAAGGAACCGTTACTGCTTCAAAGCCTCAAACTTTAGAGGAAGCCATTACCATAACCCAGAGGTTGATGGATCAGGTAACAAAGCATAATTCTATGCAAGGAACCAATGATCACAAACGAAAGTTTGATGATAGAAGAACCTTCAACAACAACAACTACCAGAACAACCATAACAACCACAACAATGATTACCAACAACAACAGAGTAGAAGGCAAGAAACCTTCAGGGCTTGTGCTGCCACCCCAAATAAAAACAAAGGGTATACTGGAAACCTTCCTTTATGTAAAAGATGTACCCTACATCACACAGGACCTTGCATTGTCAGGTGTCAGACTTGCAACAAGGTAGATCATCTGACCAGGAACTGTAAAAGCAAAGGGCCAGCCACTAAAAGCAACCTGCAACCAGTGTCTGTAACTTGTCATGCCTGTGGAGAGAAAGGGCATTACAAATATCAGTGCCCAAAAGCAAACAACAATGCCCATGGAAAAGCATACTCGATGAGGGACAAGAACGCTCACCAAGATCCGAACGTAGTCATGGGTACGTTCCTTCTAAACCAACATCTAGCTAGAGTATTATTTGATTCTGGAGCCGATAAAAGCTTCGTATCCATATCTTTTGCCTCTATTCTAAATATCCCACCCATTACAATAGATACCTTTTACGATATCGAAATGGCTGATGGAAACCTAGTAAGCAATAATACCGTTATACAGGGTTGCACTCTGATTTTGTTAAACCAACCTTTTGAAATTGATCTTATGCTGATTAAACTCGGTAGTTACGACGTCGTCAATGGTATGGATTGGTTATCCAAGTATCATGCCAAAATTCTCTGTGACAAGAAAGTCATCCACATTCCAATCGACGGTGAAACTTTGATCATCTGAGGTGATCAAAGTAAAACACGACTAAGCCTCATATCTTGTATAAAAACCGAAAGGTATATATCCAGGAGATCCATCTTTCTTCTTATTTTTTAGAATGTGTATCGATTACCGTGAGCTGAATAAACTCACCGTAAAGAATCATTATCCATTACCCAAGATCAATGATTTATTTAACTAACTTTAAGGTTTGAGTTTCTACTTGAAGATTGACTTAAGATCAGGTTATCATCAACTGAGAGTAAGGGACGAAGATATTCCCAAGACTGCTTTCAGAACGAGATACAAACACTATGAATTTCAAGTAATGCCATTTGGTTTAACTAACGCGCCTGTTGTGTTCATAGACCTTATGAACCATATGTGCAAACCATACTTGAATAAATTTGTGATAGTGTTCATCGATGATATTATCATCTACTCTCGTAACAAAGAAGAACATGCAAATCACCTGAGAATAATCTTGGAATTACTCAAAAAGGAGAAATTATATGCCAAGTTCTCAAAATGTGATTTCTGGATCAGTATCGTGTAGTTTCTTGGGCACTTAATTGATAGTCAAGGAATTCACGTTGACCCCGCCAAGATTGAAGCAGTTAAGAATTAGGCATCTCCTACCACACCTACAGAAGTACGCTAATTCTTAGGACTCGTCGGCTACTATCGGAGATTTATCAAAGATTTTTTGAAGATCGCAAAGTCCTTGACTGAATTAACCCAGAAAAACAAGAAGTATATCTGGGGAGAAGACCAAGAGTCAGCTTTCCAACTACTAAAGCAAAAGTTGTGTGAAGCTCCAATCTTAGCATTACCAGAAGGAAACGACGATTTTGTTGTTTACTGTGATGCATCACATCAAGGCCTGGGAGCAGTGTTAATGCAAAGAGAAAAAGTTATTGCATATGCATCCCGACAACTTAAGCCTAATGAAGAAAACTATACCACACACGACCTCGAATTAGGAGCAGTAGTGTTCGCTCTTAAAATTTAGAGACACTATCTGTATGGCACAAAGTGTACTGTGTTCACTGATCATAAAAGTCTTCAGCATATTCTTGATCAGAAAGAATTGAACATGAGACAACGCCGTTGGTTAGAATTGCTTGCAGATTACGATTGTGAGATTCGCTACCATCCTGGAAAGGCAAATGTTGTAGCAGATGCCTTAAGCCGGAAGGAACGAATCAAACCACTCCGAGTTAGATCATTAGTCATGACTCTTCACCCAAAATTACCATCACAAATCCTCGAAGCCCAAACTGAGGCAATCAAAGAAGAAAACATCAAAGCTGAGAACTTACGAGGAATGGACAAAGCATTTGAAATACGTCCTGATGGAACCCGATGTATCAAGAATCGAAGTTGGTTACCACTCTTTGGTAATCTGAGGGACTTGATCATGCATGAATCTCATAAATCAAAGTATTCCATTCACCCAGGTTCTGACAAGATGTATCAGGATCTAAAGAAACTCTATTGGTGGCCTAACATGAAGGCAATCATCGCTGAATATGTTGGCAAATGTTTAACATGCTCTAGAGTTAAAGCTGAATGTCAGAAGCCATCCGGCTTACTGGTACAACCAGAGATTCCTATATGGAAGTGGGCGAAAATAACGATGCATTTCGTCACAAAACTACCCAAAACCTCAAACGGGCATGACACAATCTGGGTCATTGTCGATCGCCTTACCAAATCCGCATATTTCATCCCTACCCGAGAGACAGATAGTATGGAAACTCTTACAAGGTTGTACATCAAAGAAATAGTCTCCTGGTATGGCGTACCAATATCTATCATCTCAGATCGTGACAATAATTTCACATCCAGATTCTGGAAATCATTACAAAGTGCTTTGGGTACTCAATTAGACATGAGTATGGCATATCATCCCAAAATCAATGGACAAAGTGAAAGAACCATCCAAACACTCGAAGATATGCTTCGAGCCCGTGTTATAGATTTTGGAAAAGGATGGGAAAGACACTTACCATTGGTAGAATTTTCCTACAATAATAGTTACCATGCCAGTATTAAGGCAGCACCATTCGGGGCACTTTATGGTCGAAAGTGCAGATCACCTGTCTGCTGGGCCGAAGTTGGAGATATTCAACTTACGGGACCAGAAATAATCCATGAAACCATCAAGAAAATAGTTCAAATTCGACAACGCTTGCAAGCTGTAAGAGACTGACAGAGAAGTTATGCCAATATAAGACGGAAGCCTTTAGAATTTCAAGTTGGAGATCGTGTTATGTTAAAAGTGTCACCTCGAAAAGGTATCATTCGTTTTGGAAAGCGAGGAAAGCTTAACCCTCGGTACATTGGACCATTCAAAATCCTTGAACGGATTAGCCTAGTGGCATACAAACTAAACTCTACAGTACTTTCCAAGTTTCTAATCTAAAGAAATGCCTATCTGATGAATCCCTTGTCATTCCAATGAAAGAACTTCAGCTTGATGATAAGCTCAACTTTGTGGAAGAACCCGTAGAAATCATGGATCAAGAAGTCAAACAACTGAAACAAAGTCGTATCCCTATAGTCAAAGTAAGATGGAACTCTAAGAGAGGACCAAAATTTATATGGGAACGTGAAGATCAAATCCGTGTTAAGTATCCCCATCTATTCTCAAACACCACTCCTGCATCCAACTAAATCTCGGGACGAGATTTCTTTTAAGGGAGGGAGACTATAACAACCCACAATTTTCATCAATGTAATTATCCATCTATTAAATTAGATGCAATTTTCATCAATGTAATATCTACTTATTAAATTAAGTACAACCATTTTCACGGGAATATTTTTGCTTTATTCCACTCTTTATGCAACGTAACTTGCATAACCAAAGTAAACGAGCTCACGCAACCTACCAATGCCAACTATATCTACGTTTATAGCAAGTAAACATCCTAATATGTCAAGTCTATGTTCTAATATCATTTTTACCAAATACGTTATCCATTTAACATACTTTTCAAAACGTTATTTCAAAACAAGCATTAAACGTTAACGTTTATATCAAAACCCTAACTTTATGTAATGTTTACATATAAAATAAATGTACAAGCTATCAAAGCATGTGTACAAGTGTACAATGCATAATTTTTGAATATTAATTCCCTCCTAAACCTTGGTACAACTCCTTAAAGCTCAAAGTACAATTCGACTATGCATAGAATTCAAATGAGCTCATTTTCCCTCCATTTCTTTAGGAATTTCGTACCACCTTTTAAGCACAAGTTACAAGCTTCCAACGCATACTTTTCTCTTAAACCCTAACCTTAACTATTCCTACACTAACCCTAAAACCTAAACCCTAATCCTAAACCCGAAAACCCTAGCAAACCCATTACACCCTTAAACTAGTTCATAGTTTTCAGAATCTGATCCGTTGATAAAACATAGGATCTGGGAAAAATCAATAGGTTTTAGGTATTAAGTAAAAATACTAGGTTGTATCCCTATGTCTTGTGATCATTTTGCCGGTTGACTCAACCCGATTTGATGTTGGATGAATTAGTTATAGCCGAAATGGCAAAGGTGCGCAGATCCTGCACACCTGTAGTAAATGGCTGTTATCTCTAAATTTTTGTATAGTGACCCCTAAATATGTAAAACTAAAAGTTGTAGAGGACTCAAATATCTAACCATGCTCACTGGTTTGAGCTTAATCGGAATTACGGTTTGAAAATGACAACCATTTTACCGGGACCGATGTTGGCTGTCCAAAAAAAGCCATGAACTCGCCACCCCTAAACTAGTTCTAACTTAAAAACTAAGATACCAAGTACCTCAAGCACCTCAAGTAGCTCTATGACCTCACCACCACCTTCACCCAAATGTCACCTAGCAAGCACCCTAGCACCACCATCATCCAACTTGGCCACCAAGTTATATACTACCCTTGTCACCACCCTAACTTCACCATCTTCTTCCACCTTGCTAAGCTACACCTCCATAGCCTTCCTTAGTCACCCTAGTTAAACCTTGAACCCCAATCTAAGTTTACTTGGTCCTTACTCCATACAACTTGGCCTCTACTCCTTCTCTACCCTATATATACCCACGCATACATACATACATTCATATTCACCATCAAAACTTCATATTACCTCAAGTCATGATCTAAACAAGTCCAAGGAAGATTAAGAAGAAAGTATACAGCAAGTAGAAGCCAAGAAACAAGAAGAAAGAAGTCTCTTGATTCATCTTTTATGTTTTTAAGTTGTTTTTGCTCCATTCGACCCATTTTCATCATTTCAAATACTAGTAAGCCTTCAATCTTGTTCTATAAGCTCTTGCTTCGTTTTAGATCTTTCATTAGCTTTATTAGATCATGTGTAAGTCACTTGTTCAAGCCTTGAACCAACAAAACCATACGGTTTGGTTTTCCTAAACCAAACGCACCCGTTTTGGAATTTCTAGTTCACAAGCTCTTTCTATAAGCTATAAGCTCGTAAACTTAACTTATTTTAGTTTATTTTAATAAGCTATAACCTGCAAATTTGATTTCAAGATCAAAAATACAAAAATTATGGAATTTGAACTAAAAACGCAAAGTATTTCATGCAAAGGGGTATGTTTTATAAATTCTTGAAACTTATAACTAGATGGGCTAAAAATGTAATTATCCCAAAGTCAAACTTCAAGGGTTGTTTTGTCATACTTGAAAGTTAAAGGTTTAATGTTTTAAAAATATAATTAAAGGGTTAATTTTGTAAATTAATATATATCAATGGTATATATTGCCATTTTGCATTCTTAAAGGTATAAAATGTAATATTTTTATATAAATTATAAAAATATATTTAAATATTATAAGACTCGATTCTATTAAAACCTGACACATTTGTCGTTAACATTCATCGATCGAAACGCTATAAAACAATTATGTTATAAATATAACATAATTTATCATCCGCTAGTTTTTGAAGAAACCTAAAATGATAAAATCTTATCATTTAATCTATAACATATCATTTTACTAGAGAATTTCATGTAAGGGGTTTCATTTGGGTAGACGTTTTGATGAGTTGCTGGATTTACGATTTAAAGTGTCCTAGCTCCTCAAACATTTACTACATGACCTCTGGATTATGATAGCCCGAACAGTGATACGATGTTTTCACAAGATAACAAACCGTTAAACTTTATAAAATAAAGTTTGCAATCAAACTAAGACTTGACATATTACCTCAGGTTGAGTGACGAGGTCGTTTACTCTCATTTGAATTAAATTTCAAATCAATCAACTACCTTATCAAGGTGAGTTCATAGTCAAACTTTTACATGTTTTCTAAACTCCATGAGGAGATACATGCTATAAACCATGAATACAAGTGTTTTCAACTGTATGCTATCCTGATGTATTATTGCCTAAGTATCTCTATTTGCCATAAGGCCCCACTATCATGAACCGTTAATTACTTGTAACCGAACATACTGGTTGAGTAAGCGCGAATGCCGTGAATAGATCTATTGGGACTGAACTTCCCCATTCGGGTAGGTAACAACGCACTACCATGTCAAACGGACTCATTTCATTTGAGTAACTCTGGGTGTTTGGCAAAGCACCCGCTTAGGGCAACAACTTATGAATAACATTTACTTAAGGCTTCGGTGTCATGAGCTTAGTGCAATATTATAATATTGTTTTTCCCATGATAATTGTATTCATTGCAATTATTACACTTTCAATAACTTGTATTCAACTATTACATTACAAACACTGTGAATTTCACTCAACCGTTGTGTTGACCCTTTTAGCATGTTTATCTCAGGTAATTGAGGAAACAATGGCACGGAGTGGCATTAGACTTGAGGACGTCCAAACCTGTTATCATTCAACATTATGTTTTGAAATGTATTTTGGGACCTCCGTTTGTAAAAACTTTGATGAATAATGAATGATAACTTATCTTTTAAAAATGTCTCTTTTGAGTCATTTTCTATTATTGTGACTATGATTCATGAAGTAATACCCCAAATTAGCTTTCGCTGCTATATGTCAAATATCGGGGTGTTACACTAATGGAGACAGTCATCTCAACAGTTTTTTAAATCGTAAAGCACTCTTATTCTTTTAATGTAGTATCATGCAACTATGCTTTTAAACCAAGCATGTGTAGTTAGAAATGTTATCATTCATGATGAAAACTTACCAATACTAGGATTGAGTATCATCTCAATAAAACAAGCATTAGTTTATACAAAAACACTATGCTAAAATCCTATAAATTCTGAACACTTCTTTAATAATGTTTGGATATCACACAAACTCAAGATTTGTTGATTATGATGATTTTACTATGATTATCACAATGTATATCCATAGCATCTTCATTATTAATTCTAGGAATTGATTCCTAATCCAAACAACATTTATCATAATGTTTCTTCTAATATTTTTCAATTAGATTCCAATGTTGTCAAATCATCTTATACTCATGCAAATGATACAACTGATCTCATATACAATATGATGTACATAATGAATCCTTTAGTGGGTCAGATCATTGAGTTTCACTTAATAATATTTCATATTGCATTCAGACTTAATGCACAACTGTTATCCCACTAGTTTAATCTATTACACAACAATATTCTTTACCAAAATGCTAGAAATAATAAGAAATCTTAGAGAGAGAAAGTAGATAGAGAAACAAGATAGAAAATTAGATTAGAGAGAGTTTGGAGGATTACAAGTGATGGGAAAAGTAACCAACACCCTTCACCAAGTGTGGTGAAGGGATATTTATACCCTTTTGCCTTAAGTGAGGCGTATGGGCTTCTAAATGGGCCGGGCTTGGCTTAACTTGGGCTTTGAGCCCGAAACACGGACAATATTAGATTACAATCCAAGCCCGTTGAACCCGACTAGCCTATTACAATACAAGACATATTTTGACTTTCTAAGACCGATAACATTCTTGTTTGACTTAATATAATTAAGGCTAACAATCTCCCCCAATGTTGAGGTCTCTTTCTTCAAACTCCTCTGTACCACTTGTTGAGTAGTATATTTTCTTATAAATATATTGATTGGAATTTTCAGATATTACTTAGAGGTGTGAATGGTGACGAGTTGAATAAAGTAAAACACGTTGTCCAGTATGGTGTTTTTGCTGCTTATCATTTGGCATTAGACGAATCTTTTTCATGCTTGATGTAGGAGTCCTCCCTACTAGAGCTCATATTTAACGTTGTTGCACTAACAGTTGGACTTCTTGACAAACCATCAAATATTGAACGGTCAATTTCTAGAATTCCTAGTTTTATGCCCTCTCCGAATGAGAAACCCCCTCAGGCTTGCCTCGAGACACACAATGTCTCCCCGAGATACACAATGTCTCTATGTCAGAGATGTTCTCCTCCATCATTAGCCAAAAGTCTGAACTCGACCCAAATGCTTCAAAGCCCATAACATTCTTGTCCTCAGTTGCATCTGTAAAATTTGATGCACGTAAGCATTCTTGTCCTTAGTTGCAATCAGCTGAGATGGGACATAGGTGGAACATGTGTTGTTATGGTAGCTCTGGATGATATCAACAGGATTCTGTTACTTTCTCAGGAGAGGTTTATGTTTTTTTCATAGCACAATCTGTAGCTGTTAAAACTGATTTTCGTAATCACATAATTGATTACTATTGTCGATGATTAATATAGTTAGGTTGGAAGTCAATAGTCTATGTTTAAAAAATAAGCTGTTGGCTAAATTTATGATGTTGAATGGTAGGAAATAAAGTCTGTTAATTGACCTTTGATCAGTATAAGTGTCTTCATATTCTAGTCAACTTTGAAGAAGCTGACTTCTGCAGAAACCTATGTTTTGAATATGTTCTGCTGCGGGGGAGAGAGTTTAAGAATCACTATGAGCTTGTACATATTTAAGTTGTAATTGACCTTTAATTAGTATCTAGTGCAGAATCACATTGGACTTAAGTGGAAAGTGGAAAGCTAGAATTTGTGACTACAATATTGAATTTGGTATTTGATTGTATACTTGTTTGTTCATATGTTGATTGGTTATTGTTCTTAGTAAACTAAGTGTATTTAGATTGGAAATTAATTATTCTCTATATTATAAAGTAAGATTTAGCTAGTTTTTTGCCCCCCCCCCCCCCCCCCACCCACCCCCCCCCCCCCCCCCCCCCGTTAATGTCAAATGCAGCAGTGTTTGTAGTTAGAATTTTTAGTAGTTGTGATATTATTCAGAAGTGGCTAAGAATAGAAAAATGTTGCCATGGATTTTTGAAGTAATCTTTGTAAACTTTGAATTCAAATTAGTTTGACTACAAAAGGTCAAAACAAGTGTATATGTGTTACAGTCAACATTGAATAGGCTTTGACTTTTACATAAACTTACGTTTTAGATATATCATTATGTGAAGGAGTGAATTTAAGAACGGCTACAATTGTACATTTTTAAGTTGTGATTAATGTGTAGATAAGATGAACATTTTTAAGTTATAATATTAGTCAATGTCTTTTATCTTAATCAATACAATGTTCATTTTTTGTATAAAGGAATTTGATTTCATGGCTGGAAGGTTTTTTTAATTAATTTTTTTCACATAGAGCTATGTTTTTTATAGAAAACCGAGCTCTATAAAAGGTAATAGAGACCATTTTAGGAACCGGACTCTATTTGTTTTTTTTCAATAGAGTCCCCACCCCTTTGAGCCCCTCACCAAAACAGGATTTATGCCCCTTTTCAACAGGGATCTATGTCCCTTCTTGTAGTAGTGTAAACGTATGTTGCGTTATCTGCATAAATGTGTTTATATACTTGGTTGTTTGTGTGATGCCTTTGAATTTAAACTGTTATGCAATAGGTGCTTATTTAATGATTACTTGGGAATGATTAAGCACCAAAAATGCACTGACTTTTTAATGGTTGTTTGTGCGATGCATTTGAATTAAAATTGTGATGCAGTTGGTGCTCATTTTATGTTCATAAATCTTCTATGTTGCAGTAGGTGTTTAGTTGTCATGTATATGAATGAATTAGATTAAGCGTAGATTGTCTTATGTGCGAAAATGTGTTTATATGCCGCACATAAGATCCTGAAGATGCCTTGGACACCAACCTAAAATGGAACCGACTGTGGCATATTTGTGATGATGTATGTGAAAACAATGACCGTATTGTTTTTTTTGGAAGAGTTGAAGAAAGAAGCCTTAGGTCAAAAAGGACAACTAAAGTTGTTGCGCATCAAGTACTTAGCAAAGATGATTATTAACAATATTAAATTGTTATTTTCTTAGTGCATCACAGTTAATAATTTAGTGAATAATACATTATTTACCATGACGAACTAAATTGTTACCTATGATGATCCGACATATTAATGCAGTAAATTTTACACTGTGACGCAGTAAAATTAACGTAGTGATGCAGTAAAATATACAATTTAATGCAGTAAAATTTACAATGTGATGCAGTAAAATATATAATTTAATGCAGTAAAATTTACACTATGATGCAGTAAAATATACAATTTAATGCAGTAGAAATTAACAATTTAATGCAATAAAATATACAATTTAATGCTGTAAAATTTACAATCTGATGCTAGCATTTTTAAGTGTAATGCACTAACAAAATACATCGTAATGCAGTAACTGACAAAATAAATTGTTATTTTCTTAGTGCATCACATTTAATAATTTAGTGAATAATACATTATTTACTATGACGAACTAAATTGTTACCTATGATGATCCTACATATTAATGTAGTAAATTTTACACTGTGATGAAGTAAATATACAATTTAATGCAGTAAAATTTACACTGCGATGAAGTAGAATATACAATTTAATGCAGTAAATTTCTTACTATGATGCAGTAAAATTTACATAGTGATGCAGTAAAATATAGAAGTTAATGCAGTAAAATTTACACTGTGATGCAGTAAAATATACAATTTAATGCAGTAAAATTTACATTGTGATGCAATAAAATATACAATTTAATGTAGTAAAATTTACACTATGAAGCAGTAAAATATATAATTTTAATGCAGTAAAATTTACAATGTGATGTAGTAAAATATACAATTTAATATAGTAAAATCTACATAGTGATGCAGTAAAATATACAATGTGATGCAGTAAAATTTACAATGTGATGCAGTAAAATATAAAAGTTAATGCAGTAAAATTTATAATTTGATGCAGTAAAATTTTCATAGTGATGCAGTAAAATATACTTAATGCAGTAAAAATTTACAATTTGATGCAGTAGAATTTACATAGTGATGCAATAAAATATACAATTTAATGCAGTAACATTTACAATGTGATGCAGTAAAATATAGAAGTTAATGCAGTAAAATTTACACTGTGTTGAACTTAATTGAATGATCAATACCCTCAGTACTTTACTTATGAACACTTTTAGTCTCAAATATTTTCAAAAAAAATTTTGAAAAATAATTTGCGGAAAAAAATATTTGGAAAAAAAATTATCGAAATTTTTTTTTCAAAAACAAAATTTTCAGAAATGAAAATTTCAACTTTATATATAGTATATAGGCTTAAATAGCTTAAATTTAACTATCAAACTATGTTCAATTTATAAGCGGGCGGACCAAATGAATTTTCCAAAGCAATGATCAATAAAGTAAGCTCGACCGAAAAATATTGACACATACACAGTATTTATATAGCGAGATCTCCAAAAATATCTATCAAAATGAGAACATAAAACCATCCCAATCGGTGACTAACATTCATTTTGAATCCAATGAATTTATTACTTTCAAATAGTTATTCGTTATGTGCAGAAACTAAAAAACAGTAGCTAGTGAAGAAACCTGGTGCATCACAGTGTATAAACCGAGTGCATCATAGTATCTATAACTAGTGCATCACATTGTATATGAAAGTTTTGAATTATAACATATGAATCAAACTATTAACAGTAGGATGCCTTAGATAGATAGTGATTTATAATGTATACAAACTATTCAGGAACCCATAAAAGCTTCAATTGAATCAATCAGATAAAAGTTAGTACATCTCAGTTAAAATTCTATTATTTGAGTGAATTACAGTTAGAAAGTTAGTACATCTCAGTTAAAAAAGTTACTGCATCACAATGTATTTTGTTAGTGCATTACAGTTAAAACAGTTAGTACATCCCACTTGAAAAAGATACTGCATCACAATGAATTTTGTTAGTGCATTATAGTTAAAAATCTTAGTACATATAAGTTAAAAAAGATACTGCATCACAATGAATTTTGTTAGTGCATTACAGTTAAAAAGGTTAGTACATCTCAATTAAAAAAGTTACTGCATCACAATGTATTTTGTTAGTGCATTACAGTTAAAAAATCTAGTACATCTTAGTTAAAAAAGTTACTACATCACAATGGGTTTTTTAATGCATTACAATTAAAAAAGTTAGCACATCTCACTTAAAAAATAGATGAGCTAAAAGGTTGGCACATCTCAATTAAAATTCTAATATGTGAGTGAATTATAGTTAGAAAGTTAGTACATCTGAGTTAAAAAAAGATATTCCATCACAATGTATTGCAATATAGTTAAAAAAAAGTTGGTACATCTCAGTTAAAAAAGATACTGCATCACAATGTATTTTGTTGGTGTATTACAGTTAAAACATTTGGTACATCTCAGTTAAAAAGATACTGCATCATTATGTATTTTGTTAGTGCATTACAGTTAAAAAACTTAGTACATCACAGTTAAAAAAGTTACTGCACCACAATGTAT
>BQNB010014650.1:0-19316 GCA_026074375.1 Tanacetum coccineum | reverse complement strand
TTTTCCTCGGGTCGTGTCCCAACGAAATCGTGAATTGAGAATTTAGGAATAATTCGGAATCGAGTCAAGAATGATAAAAGATTTTTGATTTTTTGATTACACTACAAAATTTAATAGCATGAATTAAAAACAATTAACTAGCGCGAAATTTAAATGCACGGAACGAAAATCGCGAGCTAAAACTGAAATTTAAAAACTAAAACATAACTTTTAACAAATTTAATACCTAAAAATCACAAATTTAAAATGAAAATTTTAGGAAAAAGAATTAGAATTTTTTATGTATTTTTCTATTTTTTATGAATTTTCTAAGAAAAATGAATTAACTAAAATCTATTTAAATTCCTAGAAAATACAAATTAAATGAGAAAAATGTAGAAAAATGCTTTTTATAAACTATAACTGTGCAGAAAATTATGGAACAAAAAAGCCCCAAATTTAAAAACCTAATTGAACTCTAATTTGATCAATTAAAAGATAAACCCTAAATTTATAAAACTAAAAATTAAAATATTAAAACTAATGAATTTCTTATAAAAGACAGGGTAGAAAATGAACTAAAGGAAAGTTAAGGGTAAGCGGGCTAATTTTGTAAAATTTACACTATAGAAGAAACGGGCACCCTTGAAGTTTGAGAAAAGAACCAAACAGACCCTGTGCTTGAGCTTATTTTTGGCTTATTAAATTTTGAGAATTAGCAAAAACTTAAAACTACAAAGTTGACAACCAGCTTATTCTAAACAACTTTAATAAAGGCAATATGAACTTTAGACCAAAGAATAAGCTAGAAAATAAGCTACAAGTTGCTGTTTACAGAAAGTGCTTGTTTGCTAACTTTTTAGGATTTTTGCTTATTGAGAGCTTAATACTTGATAAAAGCTGAAAATAAAAGATGCTTATTTATGCCTAAGATGTGTATTAAAGGTTTCTAAACTAATATTACCCTAGTGTTAACAATATTAGAAAGAAAATGAAGCTGAAAAATGCAAAGTTTAATGAAACAGTTTTTAAAGCTTTTTTAAACTAAGCTTAACAGCTTATTTTTGAACCTTAGGGGCTGAACTCTTGAAAATAAGCTAACCTAGTAGAGTAAGTTTCATTTAGGTAAAAAAATTTATGAACCTTTACAAGGAAATTAGAAAAAAAATTCAAAATGAAAGTTGATAAAATGTATGCTGAAAGTGAAATGTGCTTTGCTGGTGCACTTTGCTTTGCTGGTGCAATTTGCAATGCTCAAAGATAAACTAAACTTTTAAGCCTAGCTCTTTCACTTAATGACTCTAACAAAGCACAACACAATCTTAAATTCTAAAATGCTTTTGAAATCTTAAAATCTAGGACTTACTTAATTTGAAACTGTGCCCTGGTGCAAAATCAGAATTTAAACCTTCTAAACTTTTATATTCTAAAGGCTAACTCCTAAAATCTATCTAACACTTTGTTATATGTCCTAACTCAACTAATTGACAGGTTTTAACAAAATGTAGTTGACTTTAAGAGTCAATAACAATCTAATCCAAACACTCCTTTAACCTGAAAATGTAAACTATATATGCACTTAAAATCTATTTAAGCACTAAACTGGTAAAACCTTATATCTACACTTACTAAAATTGACCTACTTAAGCTAAGTGAGTTCTCAAATTACTAGCTTATTAATAGGATTAAGCTAGTTTCTCTACTAGGTGTATACTACTACTATGACAGCTTGATATGAAAAATGAGTTTATGAAACCAAAATTAACTCTTACTTAGAAAAGCTGAAATTTATAAAACCAAATAACCTAAACCTACTAATTAATGAATGCTTAATAAGATTCCTAAGCTAAAATGATGGCTTAGTTAATTAAGAAAAATAGACTTTCTCAGCTAGCCTAATACTATACTACTGAAATTTAAGCAAAATAAAATAAAAGAGATTAGAACCTGAAATGATGAATCTTCACACTAAGCTTTCCAAGAGTAGAAGCTTAGTGTTCTTATATGGCTACCATAGCCACTAAACCCTGATAAGCTGGCTTATGCTTAATTTGAGCTTATTTAAAGCTTATTGGATCAATTCAACTTCAAACTAAAAAAAATAAAAGAGTATTAAATGTGTAAATTGACTTTTATTACTGAATTAAAGGAGTACAAGTGAAAAGAAATGATTACAAGAGCTTAAAGCTTAAGTGCTTAAAATGAAAGCTTAATTTGCTTAAAACGAAAAATTACAAAGTAAATGTTTAAAAACAGAAAATTAACTACTGAAAAATGAACTCCTAAGCTGCTATTTATAGAAGAGGGGTGAAGAGAAAGAAGGAATTCTAGAATGGTCCATCAAATCACATCCATTGATCTTTTGAAATCAATTTGTAGCCGTTGGATTGGATTAGGAGGTGTTCGGACCAATAAGGGCTTGCCACGTGTTGGTTTGTGATTGGTGAAGAGCTTATAAACGAATTGAGGGTTTAAAAGGGAGCGGGGTTGGGTAAAAATCGGGATTGGGCTGTGTAGGTTTTTGCGGGAAATATCAGGTTGGAGTCGTTAGGGTTTGTTATTAATAACCCTTAATACAAACCTTACAAACATTAATACACACTTATATCATCAATGTACTTGAAATCCAAGCTAAAAAACCCTAAACTAGCCCTAATGTATCCGTAACCCAAAATCCTTGCAATTTAACCCATTTTGAAAGTTTTTCTTGCAACCAAGCACCTCAATGACAAGCACCTCCATCCCTAAGCTACTTACAAGCACCTCTCCTAAATATCTAGTTCATTTCTTGGTACAAAAATGAGCCACATCACCCCTTTGTCTCTCTTTCTTAGTCGCGGCATCACAAGAGAGAAACAACACACCAAAGCTAGTTTATAGCTTATACAACTCATCACATAGCCTCTCCTCATCACCCTATAGCCCTCATATATGTCCTCACCTGGTCACAAAGTATCCCTTAGCCTCCAAGCTCCATTCGTGTATAAATAGGGCCATAGACTCTTCATTTGAACTCATCCCCCACTTCCTCCTCTATAACCCTTAATAGCAGAAATCCTTTACTCAAAGAAGATCCTAAGAGGTACTAAGAAGTCTCAATAATAGAAGTGAAGCAAAAGAAACCAATAAAAGAAGCCCGGGAGTCGTTATTCTAGGCGTACGAAGCTAAAAGTCCCAATTTCAACCCGTTGTCAAGCTATAAGCTCAAACCCAGGTTCTATGATTCGCATACCTGCTCCTACACTCTTATAATGTTCATATGATCCTAAATATACTCTTGTTAAAGTTTTATAACTCAATTCATACTCATTTTCCATTTTGATCCAAAACCGTACACCCGAAACCCTAATTTCATGTTTTTCTTTAATCTATAAGCTAAACTTCTATTACCGAAGATTTATTGAAGGTTTTTCAAAGATTGCAAAGCCTTTGACTAAATTAACCCAGAAAAACAAGAATTATATCTAGGACGAAGAACAAGAATCAGCTTTTCAACTCCTTAAACAAAAACTCTATGAAGCACCAATCTTAGCATTACCAGAAGGATACGATGACTTTGTCATTTATTGTGATGCATCTCTTCAAGGTTTAGGAGCTGTATTAATGCAAAGAGAAAAAGTCATTGCATATGCATCTCAACAACTCAAACCTCACGAAGAAAACTATACCACTCATGATCTTGAATTAGGAGCAGTGGTATTCGTTCTTAAAATCTAGAGACACTATCTATACGGTACAAAGTGTATAGTTTTCACTGATCACAAAAGCCTTTAACACATTCTTCGTAAAAAATAATTGAATATGAGGCAACGCCGATGGTTAGAATTACTCGCAGATTATGATTGTGAGATTTGCTATCATCCTGGAAAGGAAAATGTCCTGGCAGATGCCTTAAGCTAGAAGAAACAAATCAAACCACTCCGAGTTAGAGCATTGATCATAACTGTTCATCCAAAATTACCATCCCAAATTCTCGAAGCCCAAAATGAAGCCCTCAAAGAAGAAAATGTCAAAAACGAAAACCTACGAGGAATGGACAAATCATTTGAAATTCGTCCTGATGGAACTCGTTGTATCAAAAATCGTAGTTGGTTACCACTTTTTGGCGGTTTGAGAGACTTAATCATGCATGAGTCTCATAAATCAAAATATTCTATTCACCCGGGTTCTGATAAAATGTACCACGATCTAAAGAAACTCTATTGGTGGCCTAACATGAAGGCAATCATCGCGGAATATGTTGGCAAATGTTTGACATGTTCTAGAGTTAAAGCAGAATGTCAAAAGCCATCCGGCTTACTGGTACAACCAGAAATTCCTATGTGGAAATGGGAAAGGATAACAATGGATTTCGTTACAAAGCTACCCAAAACCTCAATTGGACATGACACCATCTGGGTCATTGTCGATCGCATTACCAAATCCGCACATTTCATACCTACTCAAGCGACTGATAGTATGGAAACTCTTACAAGGTTATACATCAAAGAAACAGTCTCTTGACATGACGTGCCAATCTCCATCATCTCGGATCGTGACAGTCATTTCACATCCATATTCTGGCAATCATTTCAAAATGATTTGGGTACTCAATTAGACACGAGTACAACATATCATCCTGAAACCGATGGACAGAGTGAGAAAACCATCCAAACACTCGAAGACATGCTTCGAGCCTGTGTCATAGACTTTGGGAAAGGATGGGATAAACACCTACCATTGATAGAATTTTCCTATAATAACAGTTATCATGCCAGTATCAAGGTAGCACCGTTCGAAGCACTTTATGGATGAAAGTACAGATCACCTATTTGCTGGGCCGAAGTTGGAGATGTTCAACTCACATGACCAGAAATAATTCATGAAACCACTAAAAAGATCGTACAAATTCGTCAACTCTTGCAAGCTGCAAGAGATCGGCAAAGAAGTTACGCCAATGTGAGGCGAAAGCCTTTAGAATTTCAAGTTGGCGAACGTGTTATGTTAAAAGTATCGCCTCGTAAAGGTATCTTTCGATTCGGAAAATGAGGAAAGCTTAATCCTCGATACATCGGACCATTTAAAATCCTTGAACGGATTGGTCTAGTGGCATACAAACTAGAGCTTCCTGAAGAGCTTAGTAATGTCCACAATACTTTCTACGTTTCTAATCTCAAGAAATGCTTATCCGATTAATCTCTCATCATTCCAATGAAAGAACTTCAACTCAACGACAAACTCAACTTTGTAGAAGAACTAGTAGAAATTATGGATCGTGAAATCAAGCAACTAAAACGAAGTCGTATTCCTATAGTCAAAGTGAGATGGAACTCTAAAAGAGGACCATAATTTACATGGGAACGCGAAGATGAAATTCCTGCCAAATATCCTCATCTGTTTTCAAACATCACTTCAAAATTCAATTAAATCTCGGGACGAGATTTCTGTAAGGATGGGGGACTATAACAACCCGCAAATTTTCATCAATGTAAATATCCATCTATTAAGTTAGATGCAATGTACTATCTGTCTATTATATATGAACCACCTTTTTCAGGGAAATTTTTCGCTTTATTACATTACTTGCATTACCAATATCTTCATATGCAATGTAACTTGCATATCTAAAGTTAACGAGCTCACGCAACCTACCTATGGCAATCCTATCTTCATATATGTCAAGCAAACATCATAACATGTCAAATCAATATCATAATATCATTTTTACAAAGTACATTACTCATATAATGTACCATTTGCAAAGTTATATCAAGACGGGCTTTAAACCGTTATCGTATACCACTAAACCCTAATTTCATGAAAAGTTAACATCTAAAGTGAATGCACAAGCTACTAAAGCATATGTACAAGTAATATAACATCTCATTTGAAATATAAACTCCCTCCAAGTCAAAGTACAAGTCTTTAAAAGCTCAATGTACAAGTCATTAAGCATGACATCCAAAATAGCCGTTTTACCTCCGTTTTCATTCTAGTTTCTTCACCACCACTTTTGTACAAGCTACTACACTCAATATACAATGTATAAACCCTAATTATTCTACTCATAAGCTCTCACACATATTTTTCCACTTAAAACCCTAATTCAAAACCCTAAACCCTAAAACCAAGCTAGTTTCTAAACCATGACCCGTTTCTTGATTTTTATCCATTGTAAACCCAAACCATTACTCAAATAAGTTGTAATAAATAAATTTACAACATTATCAATCACATTCCATCATCATTTCATCATTTTACTTCAATTATATGAAAATTAAATCCAAGAAACCCTAACTTGAACTTTTGACCCGTTTACTCGTTTTCACCCATTTTAAACCCGAACCACCTATCAAATCTTGTTAATAACCCTTAATACAAACCTTACAAACATTAATCCACACTCATATAATCAATTTACTTGAAATCCAAGCTCAAAACCCTAAATGAGCCCTAATGTACCCGTAACCCAAAATCCTTGCAATTTAACCCATTTTGAAAGTTTTTCTTGCAACCAAGCACCTCAATGACAAGCACATCCATCCCTAAGCTGCTTACAAGCACCTCTCCTAAATATCTAGTTCATTTCTTGTTACAAAAATGAGCCACATCACCCATTTGTCTCTCTTTCTTAGCCGCGACATCACAAGAGAGAAACAACACACCAAAGCTAGTTTCTAGCTAATGCAACTCATCACATAGCCTCTCCTCATCACCCTCTAGCCCTCATATATGTCCTCACCTAGTCACAAAGTATCCCTTAGCCTCCAAGCTCCATTAGTGTAAAAATAGGGCCATAAACTCTTCATTTGAACTCATCCCCCACTTCCTCCTCTATAACCATTAATAGCAGCAATCCTTTGCTCAAAGAAGATCCTAAGAGGTACTAATAAGTCTCAAGAACATAAGTGAAGAAAAAGAAACCAAGAAAAGAAGCCCGAGAGTCGTTATTCTAGGCGTACAAAGCTAAAAGTCTCAATTTCAACCCGTTGTCAAGCTATAAGCTCAAACCCAGGTTCTATGATCTTCATACCTGCTCCTATACTCTTATAATGTTCATATGATCCTAAATATACTCTTGTTAAAGTTTTATAACTCAATTCGTACTCATTTTCCATTTTGATCCAAAACCGCCCGAAATCCTAATTTCATGTTTTTCTTTTATCTATAAGCTAAACTTGTAAACTATTGTTATAATCTATCCTAATAAGCTTAAATAATGTTATAATAAGTACTTTATCAAGTCTTTAAGGAATTTGAACTTAAAACCCGCGCGTTTTCGTTTTGAAACCCTAATATGACCCGTTTTGCTTCCTAGCTTAACGAATCGTTATTTTAATTCATTATGTTAAATATTTATATTTTAGCTTATATTAATAAGCTATAACCTGTAAATTACTTTTCCTATTGAAAAATATCATTATTATGGATTTTGGACTTGTTTTGTAAATCATTTCCATGCAAGGGGTATATACCGTAATTTTTGAAAACTTATAAGTACAAGAACTATTTTTGCCATATTTCTAAAGTTGTAACTACAGGGGTCTATTATGTCACTTTTCAAAGTGCAAGGTTTACTTTGCACATCTTTTAAACTTGAAGGACCAAACTCGTAAAAATGCAAACTCCAAGGGTATATTTTGCCATTTTTCATTCTTAAGGGTCTAAAGTGTAAAATTTTGAAAAAGTATAAAAACATGTTCAAAACATTACAAGACATAACTTTAACTAACGCTTGTCGTGCTTATCATTTCCAGATATTGATCAAAACGCTTAAAATCGATTATATCGTATCACAATACTAGGGAGCTTCATATTAAGAGGTTTCATCTTGGTATTACGTTATGACTGAGTTGTTGGGTTTACGATTTAAAGTGCCCTAGCTCCTCAAACGTTTACTGAACGACCTTTGAATTATGATGGCATGAACGGTGATACAATACTCTATGATAATTCAATCAAAGATGATATTCATTATATTATTAAACATATTCAACCAAACTAAGACTTGACATATTACCCCAGGTTGCGTGTGACGAAGCCGTTACTTTTATTCCATATACCTTTGCTATCACTCAGATTTCCCTATACTGTTAAAGTGAGTTTATAGCCTCGCATTTCAATATTTTAAATGTTTTATAAACCCGCGAGGGGGATACATGCTATAACTATGAATGTAATTGTTTTTTGTATGCTATTCTGATTTATTATTGTCTAAGTAACTATTTTCCTTTAAGTCCCCAATATCATGAATCGTTAATTACTCTACGGACTAAGCGTGAATGTTGTGAATAGATCTATTTGGGTTGGACTCCTCGTTGGTGTACCCAGTCATACCTGTAACCAATTCACATCATTAGAATATAACTGCGGGTGTTTTGGCAAAGGCACCCGTTGGGGCTATAACGTACCAAATATATCCCAAGGCTTCAGATCCGTGAGCTAATGGCAATAATATTTTTTTTAACGGGTGTATAACAACGTGACCCAATATTGAATTTGCATTCAAATTTATTTAACTTAAACCTATGAATATCACTCAACCTTTGTGTTGACTTTTTAGCATGTTTTATCTCAGGTAACTAAGCAACCTATGGCACGGAGTGGCGAGGACTCGAAGATAGCAAAACCGTTATCATTCAAACTTTGTATTTTAGATTTTGGGACCTCTCGTTTGTAAAAACTCTGAAGAAATAATGAATGATAACTAAATTTTCAAAAATGACTCTTTTTGATTTGTTTTCTATGATTATGACTGTTGTACCTTGATGTAATACCCCAGATTAGCTTCCGCTGCTATATGTAAAAATGGGGGTGTTACACATGTTCGATCCATAAAGTATAAACTTCCGTCTCCTTTCCTTTCCATCTGCTGATCTAAACCATGTAACCTTTCAGCAAGTACGTTCTCCTGTTTGAACGCCTCACACTGAGCTGCCAGTATCATTCCTTTTACTCCAGATTGAATAGTCATAGCCATTGCCCGTACATGTTTAGGTTTCACCCGTTCCTTCTTACTCAATGCATCAGCCACCACATTCGTTTTACCCGGATGATAGCGAATTTCACATTCATACTCACTAAATAATTCGATCCACCTCCTTTGGCGCATATTTAACTCCTTTTGATCAAATATGTGTTGGAGACTTTTATGATTCGTGTAAATGACACTTTTCATACCATACAAATAATGTCTCCAAGTTTTTAGAGAAAACACAACTGCTCCCAACTCTAGATCATGTGTTGTATAATTCTTCTCGTGGACTTTTAACTGCCTTGACGCATAAGCAATTACCTTATTTCATTGCATAATCACACAACCTAATCCCTGATTCGAAGCATCACAGTAAACTATAAAATCTTCAACTCCATCAGTAAGTAACAATATCAGCGCATCACACAAATTATTTTTCAATGTCTGGAAAGCCTCTTCTCGTTCTGCGCCCCCACTAATACTTCTGATTCCTTTTAGTTAGGGAAGTAATAGGTTTAACAATCTTAGAAAAGTTTGCGATGAAACATAGGTAGGTAACCTGCCAATCCTAAGAATAATCATATCTCGTATGGTGTCGTAGGTACTTCCCAATTCTTCACTGCCTCACTCTTAGTAAACTTAGCATACAACTTCTCCTTCCTCAGCAATTCCAACACTAACTTCAAATGAACTCCATACTTCTCTTCTTAACAAACGACACTGGTGCTCCCTATGAAAAATAACTAGGTCGTATGAAACCTTTGTCTTGCAACTCTTGAAGTTGTTCAGACAATTCTTGCATTTCCGAGGGTGTTAGACAATATGGAGACTTCGCTACGGGTGTTGCTCTAGGAATTTAAATCTATGAGAAACTCAACTTGTCTCTGTGGGGGTAATCTCGACAAATCTTCTGGGAACACATCAACAAAATGCCGCACAACAAAAATATCACCCACTTTCAGCTCATCTACCGTCGCGTTCATTAAAGCTTTGGATACTCCTAACGTACGCTCCCTTTGAACCCTAAGTATCTCACCACCTATCAATGGTATTTCAACCACTTTCTCATGACACACTATTACAGCCTTATTTTGAGACAACCAGTCCATTCCTACAATCACATCAAAGCTCCCATGACCTGACGGTATCAATAAATTCTAAGGATTACAAACTATCGAATAGGATAACGAGCGACTATCGAATCACGGATAGAATACATATGGGGGATTCCACATATGAAAATAGACGTGGATCAAATGAGATAAGAATCCTTTGAAAGAAAGTATACATATATTTAACGACTAAAAACGCAAACGAAAAAAAATCAACAGGCGTACCACGACAAAAGAAACACATAACGAAAATCATTACGCACCAGAACTTATAAATACGAAAGACAAAATTCTTATACCCACAATCGACTTTACTCGAAAGAACCAATTAAATAACGCTTTTATAAAAAAATCAATTTAAAATAAAGAAAGTCATTTTAAATATAAAAATCATTTAAAAAAATGTCTGAAGTCTAATCTTTGTAAAATTCATTTTAACCATGGTTGTCATAAAAATCTAGAGATAGTTGATAAGTGTAAAATACACATATCCGTTTATACCAAAATTAACCCTAAATGACAAAAAACACGCTAAAAATGGCAAAGATATACTTGTTTTTGTGTTTTGTGTGTGCATGTACGGATAAGACAAAAATCACAAGAAAACCGTCAAAAAAGGGCAAACACGGGAAACGGAAGAGCACAAAAGAAGCTGAGAAATCAAGCCATAGTCAAAAAGTCAACCCTTGGTCAACTCTTAGACAAAAACCTAAAGTTACAATACTAGTCCCTCAAGTTTCCAAAATTACACAAATGATCCCTAAAAAGCTAAATGGGCTTTTACCTTTCCTTACCCAGACCCAAAAATAACAATAAACCAAAAGTCCAAGCCCAATTACCCATACCCGGCCCAAAACACTAAACCATAACCCTTAATAACTAAGTCTAGGGGCCGAAGATGCCAAGTTTAAAAGTTGTATTACACTTGGATGTGTATTACATTTACACTTCACAAATAGAGGGACCGAGTTTCCCAATAACCCAAACTAATCCCCTTTTACCTTCAGTTAAAAAGATGCGGGAAATGCTGTTACCACTACTCACCCGTCACTCCCATTTTACCAACATGATCAAAACAAAGGGCAAGCTTAAATTAGAGTGTACAAGGGATAATTCATGGGATCATTTACACATGGGCAGAGTTAGACATCACAAGCCTTTCTCATTGGTCATTACCCATCAAAGAGAGGACACGTTGGATTGAAGATAGCACAAGAGATGAGATATTTTACACTCTACACACTCACAATGGAAGCACAAATGTCTCAATCACGGATTGCCACGCTGGCAATCCGTGTGAGTTCATTTATGATCTAACGGTAGAAATGTAGCATCCAATGATTAGTAAATGATCAAGGGTCAAGGTTTGGAGGAGCGTCTAACCGTTTTTGAGCCTAGAAGCTTCAGTGGTTGCTATAAATAGCCACACTCTCACACACACAAGGCACCTTAGACTAGCTTTTAATTTTTCTTTAGTTAAAAATGTATTTTCAGCTTTTAGTAGTATAATTGTTAAGTTTAATGTAATTTCTCTTTTGAAGCATTGTAATCATTTTTAGTAATTAATAAAATCCTTTTTAGAACTCTTAAACTGTTTTTCACTATAAGCTTTTATCATTTCAAATATCAAGTTACTATGTCAAAAGCTAGTAATAAGCTCATTATAGCTCTCTCAAGTCTATAAGCTTGAGATTGAGCTTAAATAAGACTTAATCATATTTAAACTCTACAATCAGATAAAACTTATACCTTTGCTTAATTGGATTGTGAGCTTATGGAAGGGAGGCTAGCAAGGGATGAGCCTCCATGGACTTAACTGGCTTATTTTAGGATAAGCCAGAGCTTGTAGATGCTCATTTGAGTTTAAGCTTCTGTTTAGCTGAAGCATCTTGTAAGTTCTACTTTAATTTCCTTGTCATTTAAATTCTAGCTTAATATTTACTTAATTGCTTAATTAGCTTTGCTTATTTGCTTATATTGTTACTTATTTGAGCTTATTTTTGTTTCATTTGGATCATTAATCAAGTTTTCCTATCTGTTTTTAGTTAATTTAGTTTAGAGTTTAGCTTTTCACAACTTGTCTTCAAAAATTCATAAAAAACCAAAAATATAGTTAGAATAGTTGTAGATCTTGATTTTAGCTTAAGTGATTATTGATTTATGTTTATTAGGGTTGATATAAGCTAAGTATAATCTGGTAATAAAGTTTTGCTAGATAGATTTTCATTTCATAAGCTCTATCAATTCTGTCAGTAGAATAAAGGGGTGTTTGGTTTAGTCTTGTTTGACCACCAGAAGTCAAAGGAACTTTGAGATTTCTTTTTTGATAGTTAGATTATTACATTTAATAAGGTTTAGAGTAGATTTGAAACATTAGTTTAAGTTTATGAAGATTTTATGGCTTAATAGGTTTGCCTGTGCACCAGGGGAGATATCTCTATTTCTTTGTTAAGCTAAAATTGGATCTAAGATTTTTAGGCTTGGTTTGTGTTTGCATTGTGTCAAGACACACTCATTAGGAATGTGTTATGCAGTCTTGACCAAAAAGGTCACCTGCATTAGTGATTTTGTGCTTTTGCAAATTGCATCAGCAGTAGTAACTTAGGTTGCTACTGCTGACTTTTTCTAGTTTCATTTAAGCTAGTGTTTGTAGCTTTTAGGATCTAAAATTCAGTAGGATTATAGATTTCACATAGCTTAATATAGAATAGACTTGTTTTTTTTTTCATTCCTAGCTTAATTTCTAGCCTGAATTTTTGGTTTAACCAATCTGTCAATTGCACCAGCAGTATTAACAATAAGTTAATACTGTTGGTCTTATTGAATCAAAGTTAGGGTAGCTTAAATAAGTTTTAGCTTTTAAAACTCAGTAGATTTATAGACTAGATATAGTTAAAGTTAGATTAAGTCTTTTTTCTAATTTTCTAGCTTAATAATTTAGGTGCATTTGCTTTTTAAATAGTTCATAAAAACTCAAAAAGCCAAAAACAGTAGTAAACTTAGCTTAGTCTTTAAAATTGAATTTCTAGCTTATAAGATTCAGTTAATGGTTTATATTTGTAGCTTTATAGTTTATAGATATGTTCTCATAAGCTTAGCCTCTGTCTTGTTTTATTGAGCATTTGAGTTTTTCTTAATGTTGAGCTTTTTGAGTTAATTACTGAGTTAGCTAATTTGATTAGTAGATTTAGCTAGCTTCTAGTGTTTTTTTTCCTTTTAGCTTTTCATTTCTAGTTTGTAGACATTATAAGCTGCTTAGAACATCTTTTGGTTTTTGATTTGAGCTTAAAATAAGCATTGTGCAAGAGTTTAAGTCCAAGTAGCCATTTTGAGCTCAAAGGCTCAATTTCTGAGGACAGCTTATTCATAAGCAGTTTCAGAGCTTATTTGTCATTTTCAGACAAAAATTGTAGTTTTAAAGTTGTTTAAAAAAGGTTTTTAATAAGTTTGGATATTTAGTTTTTGTTAAAAGTGAAAAAAAAGAGCAAAAAGGGTTGTAAGCCAACCTCGAACCCACGACCTCTTGCTCAATTGCCCAAAGACTTTACCATTGTGCTTCAATAGCTCATCCGTGAGTTATTGAACACACAATTACTTTATCACCTTTTTGGGCTTGTAAGTCCATAAGCACTCCGCAGCTAAATCTGCTTATTTAGGGGCTTATTTGTTTAGCTTTTCGGTAGTTTTTATTTTTCTTGTTATCCTAGTTCCTTTTTAGATTTTCCCTGATTTTTTGGTAATTTTCTATTTAATAGATTATTTTTAATCATTTTTCTAAGGTTTTAACTTTCGAAAAATCATAAAAAATAGAAAAAAAGTTTTAAAAAATACAAAAAAATAGTTTTTAGTTTTAGAAAAATTAGTTTTAGTTTTACATGCAGTAAAATCATTTTTACACCTTTTAAATTTTTATTTTCATTTTTAAGCTTTTATTTTTAATTTTAAAAATAGAATTTTAATTTTAAGAATAGTTAAAAATAGTTTTCTGAGTTTTTATGTTATTTTAGACTTTTCTAAGTTTAAAAATCATTTTTTAGAATTTTTAGGAATTAATTTGCTATTTTCTAGGATTTAATTAGATTAAATTAGTTTTTAATTCATAACAAATTCAAAAATAATGAAAAAAATATTTTTCCTTTTCCTAAAATTTTCTTTTATCTTATTCTAAGTTTAGAAATTTAGTTTCCATTTTTAAAGTTTAATTTTGTCTTATTTGCTTTATTGTCGCGTTTTATTTGTTCCCGTTATTTGTTTAAGTGCTTAATTGCTTTTGTTTGCTTATTTAATTTGTTGCTTTTAATTAGTAGTTATAGATAATCAAAATTCTCTTTGCTCTTATTCAAATCATTATCCAAACTAAGGCGTGGTTTCAATTGCACCAGTCGTTGGGGAAACGACCAGGGAAATAATACTTCCCGGTTAAATATACGTATTATATTATTTTATATATATATATTCTGAAGAATTTCCTTTTTACCTTTGTCCTCAAGGGTGAATTGGTAATTTTCCATAGTATTATATATTTTATATTTTACGTGTTGAAATTGAGGAATCACAAGGCAAGGAATTACTTCTGGTATAAATATATGTCGATGATATTATCTTTGCTGCATCTACACCTGAACTTTGTGTCCTATTTGCTAAAATCATTGTTAGGATTCTGAAGCTTCTACAAGTTAATACTGTTGGCTTTTTCTTTTCTTTTTTAGTATAGTTATCATATAAATAAATAAATAAAAAATCAAAAATATAAAAAATTGTCCTTAATAAGAAATAAAATACACAAAGTTGGTAAACGAACACCAACAAATAATACCTTCAATTGAGGTATTATCATAAATAAGTTCCGGTGAACTTGAAAAGTTCCCAAATCGAACCAAAGATTCAAAAACTTGCCATTTGTGTCATTTACGAGGTACGGCTCATCTTAAGAAGCAATTTTTAAGAGTTACCGTGAAGTTAATTTCGATATTGGTTTAAGTTGTCTTTCGTGTATCCGTTTAAAATAGATTGTTAAAAAAAAATTAGTTTAAATTTTCTTTTTCTACTTTGTGCATGCGCACTCGTTCTCAAACCCGCAACCGTAACCGTCAACAACAAAGCCAACCGGCTGTTGTTCAACCATTTCATTTAGAAGAACCTTTTGTTAATCCTCCATTAGTTCCGATGGCTGATAACCGGACAATGGCACAATTGCTCCAAGCACCCACCGAGGGTTACGAGGATGCAATTGTAATTCCCGAAATCAATGCTAACTTTGAGTTAAAGCATGGTTTGATCAATCTTGTTCAAAACAAACAGTTTTTCGGACATGATAAAGAGGATCCACATGCTCACATCCGTTATTTCAATAAGATTACTTCAACAATGAGATTCCAACGGTCCCGAGCACGTCAATTAAGCTTATGCTTTTTCCATTTTCTCTTGAAGGTTCAGCCCGGATTTGGCTAGAAAAAGAACCTCCTCGATCAATTTTGACATGGGATGATCTTGTTTCAAAATTCATTAATCAATTATTTCCTCCTTCAAAAACGACAAATCTTCGTAACAGAAATCACGAGATTTCAACAAAGATTTTGAATGAATCGATTTATGAGGCATTGGGATATCGATTTACTGACTTCTTTCGAGCATAGGCCCACACCATAGTTTTTCAGAATATACATCAATTGGATACGTTTTTAAATGCTTTGAATCTAAAGATCAATACGTCGTTGAAGTTCTGTTGCTGGTAGTGAATTTTTATGGATAAGATGCCCTCTGAATGCTTAAGAATATCGAAAGTAAATCCCAGAGGATCGTAATTCCACTAAACAAGGCATTTCGTTGCAAGTGAGCTTCGAATTCATCTACTCCAGAATTTCACGCAGATGATGCTAGCTCTTTACAACCGACATTCTTTGAACTTAAGAATTTTGATGAAGACCTAGTAAAGCTTATCGACAAACAAAAAGTTCAAGCTCCCGCAACCATAAAAGTGGTCGAGCAGAGTTGTGTAACTTGTGGAGGTACTCATTCTTATAAAAACTGTCCAGCCACCGATGGCAATGTTTATCAAGACAACATTCAAGAGTACGTTTCACAAAAAGCAGCTGCAACCGAATTAATCAAGGAAACACCATTCTAAGACCTCACGATGTTCAAAACTAAAATCCGACCTTCACTGGTTTCCGTCCGATTCAAAATAATCAAAACCTATTCAAGTCCAAATCAAGGAAATAATTATCAACCAAAATCGAGGTACCCAATTTCAATCCAATCCCGTGGAAGTAACTACAATCCAGGGCAAGTTTACCAACCTCCAACGATCTCAACCACCAGTTTACAAAGACTCCTCCTCATAAATGCAAGCATTTCAAAAAGATTTTTGAGAATTAGCAGGCTAATGATGCTAGTGTGTACGGAAAATATGCAAAATCCAAGGCCAAGGTTACCAAAACCAGATGACAAATTTAACGGAAGCATTCTAAGTTCCATAACTCCAACACCGGCTTCATCTTTGAAATTCAGGACAATCTTCTAAGTCAAACCATAACTGATCCCTCGGGAGCATGTAAATGCTATCACCACACGAAGTTTAAAACTTTTGTGAAGGACCTTCAACTCTCTTGTTCCTACAACCCGTCTTGTTTCTAACCCTCTAAAGGAACCCAAAACAAAACTCTGAGACGTCAACGGACAAAGCAAAAACTCAATTTTAGAAAGTTACCGCACAAGTCCTACTTCCAGAGGACGAAGATTCCCATTTTCATTAAATCCCAAAACCAAAAGCAAAAAAAAACCGTTAATGATGAAATATCAAGGAGCCTTATCTCCAAAACCACCTTGGTTATCAACCTAAACTTCCATAACCTTACAGAGGATGAAAGTGAGAAGAGAACGATAAACCAAGTGCTCAACATAGCCGGAATTTTGAAGATGTTTAAAAAAACTCCCTTTAGAGATTGTATTGAAAGATGCTCTCGTCGAAATGCCGAAATTTAACAAATTGTTAAGCTCGATGCTTAAAGGACAAAGAGAACACAAAGAAATCGCCATTACAACCGTGAATGTTGAATGTTCTGCTATCATCATGAACAAAGTTCCCGAGAAACTCGAAGATCCGGGAAAATTTCTTATTCACGGTGTGCTCTACAAGAACTTTAATAATACTAATGCTTTAGCCGATTCCCGTAGCAAGCATAAATCTTTTGCCCATTCTAACTACAAGAAACTTGGGCTTGGAGGCCATTGACTCCTACTCCTCGAATTGACAACTCGAGCTTGCCCATCGTTAATTACTCACCCAATTGTATAGCCCAAGGGATGTTGTATTAGAGTTGATGTTTCACCTTTCTTGCTATTTTGTTTGTGGTTAATTTTGAACCTGACCCGAGAGTGCCTATTATTTTAGGGAGACCTTTCCTTCGCACTACAAAAAGCTCTATTGACTATATGATGAAAAATTCACTTTAAAGAGTAGAGAATGCGATGAACTTGTCTTTTATGCTGAAAAATCTAAAAGTAAAAGCAAGATAAGCAATTTGCTCCACAGCTATTTTCTTCATTGATTTTTATTGAAAGATGAGGCCTTTAGTGGCAGTACCACTACTCCATTCTGATGCTCTTTCCTCCTAGTTCTTCACCCTGTGAAGACTAGTGGGTGGGGGGGGGGGATAATATAGAGGAGTTCGCCGATGAACCCACTCATCTTAAAAATGTTTCATTTTCAAGTTTATTCAAACCCTCTTTTCGAATTTGATGACAACTTCACCTCTAGCAACGTAAATCCTCTCTTTAACGAGATGGATGAAGATGTTCAAAAATGAGAACTCCAATGTTTCAGATTCCGATGAGCCAGTTTTACTTAACACACCTTTAACCGATAAGGTTGAGTGTTTCGCTCCAGAAGACGATATTGATGAGATCGATGCTTTTCTAGCCATGGAAGTTTCTTCTAATTTTGAGGAAGGTTATTTCGATTCAGAAGGAGACGTAATTTTTCTTGAGAATCTACTTAGTGATGATACCACCCATAATCTCACTCCCGAAGTGATTTCCGATCATGATCGCAGAAACAAATGAAATCTTGATTACTTTATCTCCAAGTGGATGATCCTCTACACCATTATCGCCAAAGAAATCATTACACTACCTTCGAGGATTGCTGTGAAATTTGAGGAAAAACTTAAGTCTTATATTGAGCTTTGTGAGATTCAACTCCAGTCAACAGGAAAATGTTCAATTGCTACCAAAGTTTAATTATCGATCTCTTCCGTATCTCCATCCCCATAGAGGATAGTAAACCCGATCAAGAATAGATCGATATTTACCTTGTTTCAGATGATTTAATTCCACCAGGTGTTGAGAATGATGATTCTGAAGATGAAGATAATGAGTTACCTAACCTTGACCATCAAGACAACCCATCATCTCCTCGTCCTCCACCGGAACTACCGGATGTTGAGAAATGTCTTGAACCCAAAGCGGGTATTTTGATAACCAAAGTGTTTAAGGTTGTTTCTAAACCTCATGGTTTTATGGCCGATATTTTACCCACCCTTCCCACCCTTGTTTCAGATTTACCTTCATTCTCTTTTTCTACTCTTCATTTCTCTCCTTCCATAAGTGAAGACACCATTTTTGACCCCGGCATCATCACCTTTCCATTTTCTTATCTAAATCCGGTGGCATTTTCAATGGAAGTTTCTAGTTCTGAGTGTTGCTCTCCCTAAGGACAAATGAATTCAGGGATCGAGTCGAGCTTGTGACTCGGTGAACAAAAACAAGCCGCTTCGTGGGAGTTCACCCCATGCTTATTCTTTTCTGTCTTCTTTCTATTTTCTAATAATAATGTGTTGTGATGTGTTGAGGCTAGCTTCTTCCGATTTTTCGTTGTTTGTTGTGATTTTTGTAGGATTGAACCAACAAATTTTCTGAAGACTCTTGTGTTCGGTGTTGTGTCCCGGATCACTCGAGCTTCCTATCCTTTGTTTGCAATTAGTTTGGGGAAATCCGCTATCCTTTCATCATTATCGATTCACGTTTATCTTTGCATAATTAATAAACAACTTAGATTTGTGTAGAGACCCGGCCTTAAACATTGAGGACAATGTTTTGTTTTAGTTTGGGGAGGGAATCTATCGATTTGATGTTGCCTGCTTATTGTTTTGTTCTTACGTACCCCGTTTTCCCGCAAAAATAGCAAAAATTTTAATTTTTAATTTGTAGAAAATAAGTGTTTTTGTCACAATTTTGACTTTCTTGCTGGGTAAGAATGAGAGTAAATTTTG
>BQNB010014649.1:10933-74701 GCA_026074375.1 Tanacetum coccineum | reverse complement strand
GTTTGCTGTTTAATTAACGAACTTACGTTTTCTGCAATGCAGAAGTAGTACACCGAACTGCGACTATTGCTGAAGCAAAAAGTAAGATCAAGATTGAAGTGACTTTGGTAATTACATGTGACCTGATTATCATGTCATATCTCTATTCGGCTTTAAATGGTGTATTTTTCGTATAGCAAGGGTGTGGTTTATTGTTGGATTTGAAAGTTATATGTCCTACGAATATATCTATTACCTGTGTTTGAATGACTTTCTGCTATTTATTGAATACATGTTCATTCACATATCCTGTGGCTATATTTCTGTTTTGTATGTCTGCTATATTGAATGGCCTTTGTTAGCGTAGGTGGTTTTGCTCCTTGCCCATAGCTTTTGTGCTCTATGCGTTCTTTTCCCTGGGAATATTACTGACTTTTTTTTGCATTGTGTATATCTCATACACCGCATAGACATAATGTCTAAATAATATGTGCTTTTCCATAATCACTATGGTTGCTTTTACGATATGTAAACCAAAAGAAGATAGCTTTTTCAATCTGGTGACAAATTAAGCACAAAGAAATTTGTCACTTATCGATTCGCAAAAAAATAAGCTCCGCCGCAACGTGCGGACTATTATGCTTGTTTGTAAACAATTGGCTTGTTTGAAATGAAACAATGAACCCGGTCTCTTTTAAGGGGTGTAGGGTGAGCAGAAAAACCTAAAAACCGAATAAATTGAAAACTAAAATCGAACTGAACCGAAAACAATCGAATCGAACTAATAACTGAACCGAATTTGCCAAAACTGAACCGAACTACAAATTTGGTTTTCGGGTTGAATACGGGTTTGACAATCTGAACCGAAAACTAAATTTATATAAATACATATATTTTTAATATATTTATATATATAAAAGACTATTAAAACTTTATCTTAATATAAGAACACACTTTTTATGCTTGATTTTTTTTGTAAATATCAATGTAGTTATTATTATTATTTAAATAAATTGGGTAATTTGGGTTATTCGGGTCAACCCAAAAACCGAACTGAATTCAAATTCGGTTTTCGGTTCGGTTCGGTTTTTAAGTTCACCAATTTTTTTTAACCAAACTAACCGAACAACCCGATAACCGAACCGATCAAAACCCCTAAAGGGATGTTTATAATTCAATCCAATTATATCAACATTATAATTATCAGGCATCATTCGACTAACACAGCTGACCATAAAGGCCTTGAATCTATAGTGTTGGGCTCTTTCTTCTTTTGCTGGCCCAAAAATTGGTTCGGCCTCCGACTCATGAATCATGATGCTTCCAGATCTCCCCACAAAAGTCACCACATACACATACATATGATACGTGTCCAACATTTTTTTCTTAACGTTAGCATTTATGGTGTCTAGACACTTCATTCATTGTTTCATCATAATCCAGCTCACACAAAATCATATCTAACTCACAAACAACATGCATCGAAGATTAAAGTGCTGCTATTGAGGTTATAATCAAATCATAAAAATTAGTTTATCTAAATCAAAGGTATGTTTATGGATTCTGATTTCAAGGTCGGGTTTTAGGAACGGTGATGAATGGTTATGGTTCAAAGGATAGGGGTTTGGTTGGTTCGAGAATGGAGGCATGTGTTTATGAGATTGAGGTGCATAACATTATTTTGTATTTCTAAAATACTGAAAATACTTTTCACTGATGTTGATTTTCTTTTCTGCAGACTATTAGCCAGACATACTATGACGTCCAAGCTTAAAATCAACAGATTTTCCAGTAAGCAACTAAGAGAGATGGTTATAACATTAAGGTAAACTCCTTTTAATTAAATGTGTTTCTATGGGTGCCATGAATCAACTTAATATAACATCTTCATGTAGTTAAAATAATGTATCATTTCATTGATGTTCATCAAGCTCTTATATCATAAAATGTAATGTGTCCAAAGGATGTCATATATGATCTTTATATCAAAAAACCTATAAAGAATTCGATAGTGTGTTTATGATGTAATCTCATATTTATGTAGAAGTGTCACTTATGAAATTAAATGATAGCAAAAAGTTTGAAGATCATGTGTATGTCTATACTCGGAAAATTATTTGAATATAAAATGAACCGATTATTGAACACTTATATTTCTTAGGAAATCTCGCGAAATATATAGCCTTTGTTTATGACTTAAAGATAACTTTGAGTTTACACTGAGATTTTATATAGTGTTTTCTTTTTTCATTTACAATGTGACTTGCTAAGATATGTTATGCGGTTTTACAGGTAACAATTGCTTTTAACCATTTTGGCTAAAAGTTGGTGCAAAGAATGCCCCGACGCCGAAGAGGGTATATACGGACGAATTAGTTATGAGGAATCTGAAGCGACGATGAAAGCAGGAACTGATTGGAGGAAAGCATCTTGATAGTATTCAAGAGAGAGATACAACAAGCCGAGCTGAGAATCTATTGCAATTGGAATATCTGTAAGTGGTTTGTACTCCAAGCTGTTATATTAGTGGTAAGTAGAGGTGGCAAATGGGTTGGTTTGGTTTGGTTTGGGTCATGGGTCAAATGGGTTATGGGTCCAATGGGTCAATGGGTCAAACAGGTCATGTTTTAAAAATGGGTCTAACGGGTCATGGGTCAAACGGTTTTGGTTGGGTCGACCTACTAAATTATGGTGTTTTCATACATTTCTGAACGCTTTATAGGTTTTAGTCTGCTTTTTTACGTTGTCGTCCGTTTTTTTACGTTTTCGTTCGTCTTTTTACGTTTTCGGCCCTTTTTTTACGTTTTCATCCGTTTTTTACGTTTTCGTCAAATTTCTTACGTTTTCGTCAAATTTCTTACGTTTTCGTCCGATTTCTTACATCTTCGTCCGTTTTTTACCTTTTTTTACGTTTTCGTCAGTTTTTTTACGTTTTTTACGTTTTCGACCGATTTTTTACGTTTTCGTCCGTTTTTTACGTTTTCATACGGTTTTTACGTTTTCGACCGTTTTTTAACGTTTTCGTCCGTATTTTTTACGTTTTCGTCCTTTTTTACGTTTTCGTCCGTTTTTTTACGTTTTTGTCCTTTTTTACGCTTTCGTCCGTTTTTTACGTTTTCGACCGTTTTTAACGTTTCGTCCGTATTTTTTACGTTTTCGTCTGTTTTTTACGTTTTCGTCTATTTTTTACGTTTTCGTCCGTTTTTTTACGTTTTCGTCCTTTTTTACGCTTTCGTCCGTTTTTTATGTTTGTGTCCGATTTCTTACGTTTTCGTCCGATTTCTTACGTTTTCGTCATTTTTTACGTTTGCATACGTTTTTTTACGTTTTCGTCCGTTTTGTTAAGTTTTCGTCCGTTTTCTTACGTTTACGTCCGGTTTTTTACGTTTTCGTCCGATTTCTTACGTTTTCGTCCGTTTTCTTACGTTTTCATCCGGTTTTTTACGTTTTTGTCCGATTTCTTACGTTTTCGTCCGATTTCTTACGTCTTCGTCAGTTTTTTTACGTTTGCATATGGTTTTTTTACGTTTTTGACCGTTTTCTTACGTTTTCTTCCGTTTTGTTACGTTTTCGTCCATTTTTTACGTTTTCGTCTGATTTCTTACGTTTTCGTTCGTTTTCTTACGTTTTCGTCCGTTTTTTTAAGTTTTCGTCCGATTTCTTACGTTTTCGTTCGATTTCTTACGTTTTCGTCAGTTTTTTTTACGTTTGCATACGTTTTCGACTATTTTCTTACATTTTCGTCCGTTTTGTTACGTTTTCGTCCGATTCTTTACGTTATTTCTTACGTTTTCGTCCGTTTTTTTACGTTTTCGTCCGTTTTTTACGTTTTCATCAGTTTTTTTATGTTTTTGTCCGTTTTTTACGTTTTCGTCAGTTTTTTTACGTTTGCATACGTTTTTGTCCGTACATTTTTTTACGTTTTTGTCCGATTTCTTACGTTTTCGTCAGTTTTTTTACGTTTGCATACGTTTTTTACGTTTCGACCGTTTTCTTACGTTTTCCTCTGTTTTGTTACGTTTTCGTCTGTTTTCTTACGTTGTCGTTCATTTTTACGTTTTCGTCAGATTTCTTACGTTTTCGTTTGTTTTTTTACGTTTTCGTTTGTTTTTTTATGTTTTTGTCCCTTTTTTACATTTACGTCTGTTTTCGTTCGTTTTCGTACGTTCTCTTCTGTTTTCTTACTTTTCCATCCATTTTCGTCTTTTTATTTTTTTGTCTTTTTCTGAAAACGAATAAAGACGTATAAAACGTAAGAAATTGGACGAAAACGTAAAAAACATAATAAATCGGACGAAAACTTAAGAAATCGGACGAAAACGTAAGAAATCAGACGAAAACGTGAGAAATCGGACGAAAACGTAAAAAAACAGACAAAAACGTATGAAATCTGACAAAAACGTAAAAAAAATGGGCGAAAACGTAAGAAATCGGACGAAAACGTAAGAAATCAGACGAAAACGTAAAAAAACAGACGAAAACGTAAGTAATCGGACGAAAACGTAAAAATAGGGGCGAAAACGTAAGAAATATGACGAAAAAGTAAAAAAAAGGACGAAATCGTAAGAAATCGGACAAAAACGTAAAAAAACAGACAGAAACGTAAGAAATCTGACAAAAACGTAAAAACGGGCGAAAAAGTAAGAAATCGGGCGAAAACGCAAGAAATCAGACGAAAACGTAAAAACAGACGAAAACGTAAGAAATTGGACGGAAACGTAAAAAAAGACGAAAACTTAAAAAAACAGACGAAAACGTAAGAAATCGGACGAAAACGTAAAAAAAAGTTATGATTAGAGTATATCACTTTTTAAGAAGTTATAACTAATTAGGTTAAAGTTTAACTAGGTCGACCCATTCGACCCATTCCTTTGACCTATTGGACCCATTCATTTAATTTAAAAGTATGTTTAAAAGCCCATTGGACCCAAACTTTATTTAACTTAAAGACCCAAATGACCTAAATATTTAAAAAAATGACCCAATTAAACACATTCTTTTACATTTGGGTCAAGATTGCCACCTCTAGTGGTAAGGGAGAAGTAATCTTATTTTCTAAAAAAACTGGAGTCTGTTTGGACAGTGATTATGTGTGGAAATGTAGGGTCTAATATTTTTGCTACCTCTAATTATACGTATTGTGAATGATTGATCAAAAGCGGAAGCAACATATGGACAACCCACAAGTGATGAGATGCAAGACATTTTGTAAAAGTTCGTGTTTGACGTATCTATCTCCATCACATACAAATAACTCTTTAAGTATCAAATTGGATGAAAACCTCGACTTTTGTAATCAACCTTCACTTCATTATTTGCAACAATAGATGAGCAAAGTTATTGATTGGTTCCTTCAAATTGGATGTACTTTAAAAATTACGTTTACAAAAATGGATCAAGCTGATTAGGTGTTCGCAAGGAAAAATCATACAATAATAAAGAGGAGGTAAACTTTGATTTGTGAACAAATTTTTTGAATGTTGGTAGAAGATCAAGTATGGAAGTGGAACATATATCAACATAACAAAAATTGATGGTCTACATGCGGAAAAAATACCCGCGTACGTAACACTCGCCGCAGAACGCGGATATAAAAACTCATTCTAAACAAGTCAGAGGCAAACATAACAACATTACCTGCTACGATCAAACATAACAACATTACCTGCTAAGATCATGATCTTACTATGAATCATTTTTGTCTTTACAAGATCGGAATTGTAAAATCAGATCGAGATTGAAAGATCCTACTTAAATGTTTAAAAGTCTTATTTATCTCTTCGTATTCAAAACTCTTTGCATAACAATGTTATGAATAAAGAAGAGTTTTAAAAGTTGTAATAATATGAAAATGCAATGTTTGATATTTTAATCTAAAAATCTATATATTTTAATCTCATAATATATTTATAATAACTCACGCTTGCTTTATTGTTTTACTTTAACAAAATTCGTATATTTATAGTTTATTAGTTAGTAAATTTAATGTAAGTAAGATCGATCCGGATTCAGATTCTACGATCCTATGGTAAGATCTAGATCCTATTTAAGATCACATGCCTACGAAGGATTGACTCGTTTTTGCTTAACGAGATCATAAAATCGGAAGATCTTAAGAGCTAGATTGAGATATTAACAATCCATTTCAAGAAATTTCTTATGCGAGTCAAATTATCAAATTAATCATTAACCATCATACCTTTTAGGTTAATTCACCAGAGTCTTAAACCACACTATTCTTTAAAACCCGGTGACATGAAATGTGCATGCAAGATGTTCAACGAAATGGCTAAAAGAAAAACTGGTTTTCTAAAATCCATTCTCATCTGGGCATGCTTATAATGTTTCATCTCCAATGTTGTTCCTTAAAAAACACAAGGCCTGCACAAACATAATAAGCTATAAACTACTACATAAATATGTAACAACCATTAATCCCATAATCTCACTTTTTAACCACAAAGGTTTTTCAGATATCCAAAATGAAACTCTAGGCAAATCATTACATGTTTATTGTATAAAAAACTTAGGGGCTCGTTTAAGTATGTTTCATACTAATACTTTGATAAGCTTTTACGCGAAATTTGGGAAAGTTAAAGCTGCATTGTATTTGTTTCATGAAATGCCCGGGCGAAATGATGTTACATGGAATACAATGAGAGTCCCAAACTGAACAGATCTTTGCAGCCTGCTAAGGGTGATAGCCAACTTGTATAAATACAGATTGACTATATAGAAACACTGACTATGAATACTAATTGTATATGCGGAATCTACATAATAGTATTAAGAAGAACAATGAAAAACTAAACTTTGATTTCTATTAATCTGTTAAAATGATTACAGATTACTAACTATGAGATATGATTGTATGAGATGAGTTGTTCTTGTTGTTGTTCTCTAACGCCGTAGGGTTCCTTTTATAGACCAAGGATAAACCCTAACAGACTTACAAAATGCACAAAAGATAATACATATCTTTTCCTACAATATCTCATACATATCTCTTAAATGGTACTAACTATTTTATACTAACGGTACTAACTATTTGAGCAGTACTTAACACTTTATACTGTCATTACTAACTATAACTATCGGTACTAAGTATCTAACTAACGGTACTAAGTTAGGAATGTATATTTCCCAACAACGGGCCCACTAGGTGGGTAGGGTGGGCCCACTTTTGCAATTTAGGTTTTCGGCTCGGTTTTCGATGCTCTTTCCAATGCCTCGTCCCGGGGTTAACTTTGACTTTTTGACTTTTGTTGACTTTGATTTTGAATTGGCTTTGATTTCTTGGCTTTTGCTTCACGCTCTTTTCGTTCTCGTGCTCGGTTTTGTCGATTTGGCTTCTATTTTTTGTCTTTTCGTAGATATCGTTACCTGCACAATACATAGCAAAACACTACAAATAAATGTTTTTTTGGTACGTTTCTTAGTCATTTAAGTCCGTTTATAGTGGTCAACAGTATGGTGTAACTTAAACACATTACCAATTCTCCCATACTATGATATTGTGTGTTCCTCACGCAATGCTATAAATAATTACTTAGAAAACTAAGAATCTCGATCCCCCTCGACTAATTACCAGGAAAAGTAGCTAAGTGTTCATCGAGGGGAATTAAAGAATCAAGAGTTTAGAAAAGCCCCCGTTTTTACCATCCTTAAAGATATACACTTATTACCACTAATATTTTTGTATTTTTCCTTTTTCTCATTATTTTTTTTATTCTAGCAACTAACTAATTTGACTTTCGTTATTTTCATAACCGTTAGGGATCGTAGAACAAGATGCATTTCGATCCGAAAATGCCCCAAAAAGGATAAATTCATCGTTCCTGACGTTTCCTCGTCCAAATCCAAGTGGTGCTCTTAAAACGAAATCACAGTTAAATATCAGTTAAGATGCTAACACTACTCATATTTGCAACTTGTGAACTTTTCACTCCCGACAATTTATTATATATTACATGAATGTGCCATTTTGAATTTCAACATGGATCAACGTTTTGCAAGATTATATGCTTCACGTTCCACCCGAGAATAATGAGTTTGAAGGCGAGATTATCCCATGTAGCGACTTTCGTCTCGGTACATCCCAACCCCGTGGCTAAGTGACCAGGCTTTTGACACCCTACAGAGACTAGTATCGGGACTCACGGACCTTCGATTTAAAAAACTCTTAGGTTTCCCGTATATATACATTAGCTTAGTTTAAAACTTTAAACTGGAAATCGTCATAGTTCAAAAGCATATTTTAAAATGTAATAAAAAGTGGTCTTACATTTATTAATTCAAACTTAATATTAAACATAACTTTGATACATTGTAACCCTCGGACTTTTAGAAGGCTCACATCGGTTGTGAGCCGGCAAGATACAAAAACTTTTATCAGTTCTTGGATTTTTATTTACTATGGGCTTTCTTTAGAGGCTGCGGTAACATCGGTTGTGAGTCCGGAGATACATCCAAACTTTTGTTTTATCAGCCCACTTACTGTTTAATATTTATTATATTTTTTTTTTTTTGTTCCATTTTTATATATATATATATATATATATATATATATATATATATATATATATATATATATATATATATTTTTACGATTATAGAGAAGATTTATTTAGAAAAATTCAAGTTATAAGTTTGAAACAAGACTGAATTTTTGCTTATTAACTACATCAAAATTGTTGATTACGTTTAATCTCCAAAATATAGCAGGTTGATTAATCGTCGGTTACAGGAGATTATGGTGCGGAAAAAGCATAAATTACATACATGCGCTCTTAAGATTTTTCAACTTATCCTTGTTTAGCATCCATCATATTAACACTATCATTTTTTATTGCTTCGCGAATTTTCGCTGACGCCTTAGCTAAACGTTAAGGAACAAGCTAGAGCTCAACATGCTCGATCGGGTCAAAATTTATTCTTATTCTACCAGCACAAGTCAAAAATTGTGACAAAACACTTATTTTATTTTATGAAAAATTTCTGAAATTTTTTTTTTTTTTTTTGAAAATTTGTGGTGGTAAAAAACGGGTTTGTGAAAACAACGACCGCATGCATAACTCAAATGATGATTCCCCCCTCCATACTAGAATTAACCTTGTCCTCAATGTTTTAAGAAGGGTATCTAGGAAAATCCTAAGCCGTTTATTAAGTATGCTTAAAGATAAATGTTAGTCGCTTAGATTAGGATACTGGATTTCCCAAATGAAGCTGAGGATTCTTAAGCTCTTGTGATCGAAAGGACAAAATCAAAGCACGAGGGCCTTCAAAAATCCTGGGACAATCACACAAACATAGCAAAGAAGAATGAAAGCGGCAATCTCTCACAACAAAAAACACTTATTCATTATACATATATAAATGCTAGGATAAGCATGGGTTGTCCCACGAAGGCGTCTTGTTTAGGGTCATAAGCTTGACCAATCCTGAATTTCATTGTCCTTGGGGAAGGTTTAGAGATAGGGACAACCTTAGTTTTGGTTTTATGTCCCTTCAAAGTAGTGCTTAATTCTATGATTGTTTGGATCGGAAGGGTACGCCTATCCCAGTATTTGTATGATTGTTTAGATCGGATGGGTACGCCTACCCAGTATTTGTATGATTGTTTAGATCAGATGGGTACGCCTACCTAGTATTTGTGTGATTATTGGAGCGGATGGGTACGCCTACCCTAGTTTGTGTGTGGTCCTGCCCTAATTTGAGTGCTCCAGCTGGTAGGCCCTTTAGGTGCGTAAGTGAAATTATGGTTATTGATTAGCGGTGATGCTATGGTTGTTTGCATATATTCACTGTCATATAGCACTATTGTCTACTATTTGAAATATTAGCCACGAAATTTTGGGATTTAAGGTCCAACTACGAGCCACCAACATTAATTTTTGACGTTTTCGGGGTATCATTTTCAGGTGAAGTGAAAGAGGAATAGTTGGTGATTTATATGGTAGCAGACTTAAAAGTTCCTGAGTGGATTTCATGTACGTCTTGTTTGATCTATTTTATTTAGTTTTAGTATTTGGAAGATTTTGGTTTAAGTTTGGATTTGGACCCCTGTGAGGGCTTTTGAATAATTGTAAGAGATTATGGATTTTGATAGTGATTTGGGACATCACTCGAGGTTGTTCGAGGTTGATGGTCTTCATAACACTTGAAGTTTATGCATTGTAGTTTTCTTTATATTGTATCTTGTGTTATGATTGATCATTATGTTGCGCTCTCGAGTTTCGTCATTGACGAGGTGTGAACATTTTCCACTAATATGAAACCCTTGCTCCTGAAGCTGAATTGTTTCCTAGCATTTGCCTACCTTACCTTGAGACTGTATAGTTGAATATTTTGAACCGTAACTGGCCGTTCTTTTTGAATTGGTAGCTTGAGTTCTTGGATTAGACGAAGTTCGAAGTTGGTTATTCATGGGAGGAAATTATGAGCGGTACACCGAATTAAGAAGGGATCATAGCTTTGTTGAGACTTTCGATTGGATCATCAGTTGGAAGAAAGTTTGGTATAGCAAGTCCGGTAAACGTATCAGGTTTGAAATGTGGTGGTTGTTGAAACACTGTAGTGCATGCTCTGAAGTAGAGGTGAACTGAATAGATGTTGGGTTATTAGCGTGCTTTATTGGCAGAGTTGATATGGTTAATAACTTTGTTGGTTAGTTGTTGATACTATGTTTGCTGATTTGAAGTTATGAGATGGTAGGTTGTAGGTTTTTCAGCAAAGCAGTGCGTTCTGGTTCATTGTCATATTTCTTGAATTTCTAGGCATCTTTTTCATTGTTTGAGGAAAGTCATATTACTGATCAAGGTTTTAAACTATGAAGATATCTTACTTGTTCAGGTTGCTCGTGGACAAACATACTCCAATTGAGTAAAGATGATTCACAAACTTTGTGGTGATTTGATAGGTGTCATAGACATAGAATCATGTTATGTCATTTGATCAGTTTAACATATCTTAGATAGTAAGAGTGGATTGATTCTCTAGGCTCAGATGTGAATTTATCAAATTCATCATATAGCATAGACTCACGTTCTTGCTTGGTCATCTCTGTGCCTTCCATAAGTTCTTTGACGCGATCCCCTATCCTTTCAGTTTGATAGTGTTGATTAGAGTGTAGATGTCAAACTGGCAATCCAAGACAGAAGTATATTGGACAGCTTGATGTCAGCTGTCATAACGTAACATGTCTTGTCCATCAAGGTTCTTCCAAGTCTTTGAGGACGACGTTGTTGTCGGTAACACTCACTTCTGTGTCTTTATCAGTTAATCTTTGTTATGCATTGCTGAAAGGCCCATTGTCAATTAAAGTCTTTTACATTTCACCATTCTCTTTTCCTCGGCATATAAGAGACTAATTGGGTCTTCTCCTATCATACATGCCTTTTTCTAGCATCGGGGGACGAGTTTCAGAACTTGCAGCAATAACGTTCTCTGCCATAGTAGCCATTGTGAATTTGATTGAGTAGTTCTTGTATGATTGATATTTGTAAAGATCGGTTTGACGAGAAGAAGTGTTGTTTTTGTGCAACGTTTTGTTTTTATAGTATTTTTTTTTTTTTTTTTTTTCGAAAGATTGTATTTTTAACCGAGTCCGAGTCAAAAGATTGCAAATTTCTCAATTTAGTTTAATTTAAAAACCTTAAAGTTTAAACCTTTTTAACTTAAACATATAATTTTAACCTAAAACCACTTAATTAAATAACCACTAACTTCCAAAAATAACCTTTTTCCACATTAAATCCCCACTAAAAACCCTAACTCTTTATTATTAAATAAAACCTTTTAACCCTTTTAAAATAAAAAACCCTAATTTTAAAACTAGGGTTTGGTATTTAGTTTGGACTTGATGGGTTCAGAGGTTTGTGGAGGTTCGGTTGAGTGTGGGTGTGATCGAAACTAGGGTGATGGTTCGGTTGTATGGTGGCGGACCGGAATGGTGGTGGTGGTGTTCGTTGGGGCTTAGTGACCTTTTTGATGGAATCGGTTGGAGCTTAGTGACCAATAAGGGTGGATCGGTTGGATCCTTACAGACCAAACGGAGGGTCGGTTGGAATCTTATGACCGAACTTAGTGGGTCGGTTATGTAAGTGTTTTCGGTTTTTTTTCTGAGTTGTTTCGTGATGTTTCCTAGCTTAAGAATTGAATTTTTTCAGAAAAAACAAAACCAACCCCCAGTTAAGTTTGGCAACTTTAGGCAAAGTTCGAAACTTTATGACAAAAACACCTTAAGACCTTCAAAACTCAACATAAAGTTTTATGTTTTTGGAGTAACTTTTTACAAATAAATTGCAAATAAGGTTAAAGACTTTATCTTTCGAATTCTAAAAATTCAACTTTCTTCAAATTATGCTTTGCCTGTTAGAACTTGTATTTTTAGTCTGCATAGTCTTCATAATCTTCATAGTTCTTCAATGTCTTCAAATTTGATAAACTTTCTTCACGAATAGCACTTTCACATGTCCATGGCGATGGATACCAATTGATACAAGATCAATTTTTCATAGAATAAATACTACACTATAAAGTTTTAGATAGAGCGTGGAGATGAGAAGGTAACATGAGGAGAGGCGAGGAAAAGAGATAGAGACGAATTATTAGATTAGAAGAGATGAGAATTCACCACCCCTAACATTCTTAGCCCTCTTATTAGTAGTAATGGAGGGGGGATATAGGAAGCAATTAAGGAATATTACATATCACATAATAGTCCTTCCCTATTTGCGCTAGTTAATCCTCACACATTATAAATTAGATAAATCGGCCATGTAATCAACACTTTTTGTATTTCTAACAGGTGCGGATTTCAAATTTTCTGTGCCAAAATGGGTTTCAAGCTTGTAAACTTATGCGATCCCACATGACTAGCGGACACGAATGCAGCTCCGAAACTTCGCCTATGCACAAATCTTTTTTTTTTCTCAAATTCGTGTTCGTTTCTTTTTTAGTTTTTGTAATTCTATTTTAAGAATAGATTTAAACTTATTGAACAAGTTTAACGATATCTATTTGTGTAATAAAAAATATGCAAATTTGTTTTTAATTCATAACAAATTTGTATAATTTATGTCATAGATTTATATTGGAGACAATACAGCTTTTTGTGTATAAATTCAGCCATATTCTATTGTTATAATCACCAAAAATCCAAAAACAAAAATCTTTAGCCGAATTCTATCAAATCCTTATTCAAAAACACGTCAATTCTTCGTGATCTTTCAAGCAAATTTGTCACGTTCGACAGTACATCTACTTTGGCCGTTGTACCCTAGGAAACAGACAACGAATCTGTTTTATGGGAAACACAAGCCTCGTGCCTTGACGTTTTTATTGCTTTTCTTTAATTATCATTATATAGTGTATGTCTTCTGCTTCTACCTCATTCTGTTTGTTTTTATTTTCTATTATTTATTTACTATTAATTTATAAATTGTAGTCTGATTTATATTAATAAAAGTGTAAACGTTTCCCTAAGCAAATAGGTTAGCACGCATTTCATGGCGCCATACAAAGCAAATGTGGACGCATTGTCATGCCTTGTTACAACGTGGTAGAAGCGATTGCGCGTTGCTGGTTGGGGATTTTAGAGTGCATATGTTTTGTAGCGCACACAATGTATGAAGCAAATTCAAATGGAATTTATATCAAATCCGACCATTTATGATACATGTGGAGTACGACAAAGCCCAAAAAAGGACATTAAGATCGTAAATGTTAAAGTTACAATATCAAGGACCTCAACGCTCATAAAATTTTTGATTTTATAAATAAGAACTTTATATTTGTTCCACAAAATATGTGGATTCAAATTAAACATAAACACAAAAGGCACCAACCATTATTGCAGTCACGACAACCAACTGTAAATTGTATAGCAAACCCTTATAACCATGGTAGGTATCTCTTAAAGTAGGTTCTTTGTAAGAAGCGAAGCTCTATGACATGACATGAGCAACAAATCCAAATCTAAAAGTAACTGAATTTAAATCTGTCTTCTCTCCTCTATTCCTTGTTAAGAAGACTTTTGGTTTTTTACCTTTCTTATGTAAGTCTAAAGTCCTGTCCTCCATTGGTCTTGCCTTACACAATCTAGAATGATGTGTGAAATCCGATGAAGGTTGCTTATTAATTTGGACACACTTTGTAAACTAAGACTTCCTCCAAGCACTATACAGAACCATCGCATTGATTTCTCCCATCGTCCTCATATTAACATTAACACAATCTACTGATGTATACTCGATAGCCTAAATATGATATACAACATCATATAAATAATCGTACCATGACTACTAATGCATACGATCAAAGGCAAAACAACTACTTTATAAATTAGACAGACAAAAACATCGTACAAAGTATTTTAAAAACTACAACATCATAGACTTATGGCCAATAATGCAAAAAATTATCGTTTATAATAAAACCCGTTAACTCTTATATTGGCAACGGGCGTACCAAACGCTTTTGTACTCATTGTACATTGTCTCCAACCATAAATGGAAATAAATGGCACCTGGGAAATTAAACGAAGTAGAAAGAATGTCTCAATGCACTTCAAAGACTGCAAACTTTAAAATACGAAAAGGTGTGAAAACAAATTATAAATATGCACATCAAATGGTATAAAAGAAACGTCCATAAATGATTGGTAATTTTACAAATCATCTAACAATGACCAGCGTAGACGTGTAACAAAAAAAACAATAGAAAAAGCATGTCGGAATAAATTATTACCTGCATGTCAAAGACTACAAATAATGATTGAAATGTTAGACTTGTTAACAATTAAACCTTAAAGAAGTCATGATCAATAGGACAATAAAAAAAGCAGGTTAGAAGTCTTTTCGGTATGGATACCATTCCCCCTCGTTTTGCGGATGTGTTAGAGTTTCTCATTATTATTAAGGGTGATCGGTGTAATGTGGTTTCTCGGTTATTGCTTGCTGCTACGTCTTATTACTTATGGAATGAACGTAACTCAAGATTGTTCAAGAAGAAGTCATCTACAGTACCTCAGATTATTGAAGTCATAACATCTATTGTTCGGCTGAAGCTTGTTACCTTTAAGTTTAAGAGGTTTCTACTCGTGACGGGATTTTACTCGATAAATGGGAAGATTCAAGCTCAAGTTTGATTCTTGAAGGAGTACAGGTTTGAGGGTTGTATTCTTTTTTCCTTTCTTCAAGTTATTTCCTTTGGGTTTTTCTTGGGTGTTTTTTAAGGAGGCCGTCTCATCTGGTTGTGCTTCCTTATGTTTTTGTGTTGTTGCTGGATGGCGAGGAGTTCGCCCTCATAACTGGTTATTGTGTCCTTTGTTTGTATGTCGTTTGGCTTTATGATTTTCTAGGGCTCATTGATATGTAATTATGTAGTATTGTTTTTGGTGTTTTATGGCTTGTCATACCAAGTGTTTAGTTGTTTATCAAGCTCTTAGTTCGAGGTTAATGTGTACGTTAGCCACATTCATTTATACTTAACTTATTGGTTAATATATTTCACCAGGGTAACCCTACCCAAAAAGACAATAAAAAAGCAGTGCGTTTTTCTTACTACGTCTGTACCCACTGGAAACAAAGAATAGGTGCATCCTTCTATCATCTCGCGCTGTGAAGCAACAAATCAAATATCCTTTAGCGTAAGTAAAGATCGTTTCTTACATGTTCCACACACTATAAGCCAATTAATAAGTCGAGGCAGAAATGTGGAAGACTATAATAAGCTAGATGAGTTTTACGATGCTTTTGATAGGAATGACAACAAAACAAAACACCCTATCTCTCTCTACTTACAAAAACCAAAATATCGCCTAACCTTTTGTAACTTTCTAAATGCTTATTACAAAAAATGATGTCAGTCGTAATTAGGGTTTTATGTTTTTAGTACATGCTTCACAACACTACCGACTCTCTTTCTTATATGTCTTTCTCCCTCGTACCCTGTAACACCCTCATTTTTACATATAGCAGCGGAAGCTAATCGGGGGTATTACTTCAAAGGTACAACAGTCATAATCATAGAAAACGAATCAAAAAGAGTCGTTTATGAAAATAAGTTATCATTCATTTATTTCATCAGAGTTTTTACAAAAGAGAGGTCCCAACATCTGTATTTACAAAGTGTGAATGATAACGGTTTTTTCATCTTCATGTCCTCGTCACTCCGTGCCATTAGTTAACTGAGATAAAACATGCTAAAAAGTCAACACAAAGGTTGAGTGAAATCCATAGGTTTAAGTAATATAATTTGAATGCAAATGCGATATTCGGGTTACGTTGATATACACCCGGTATTGAAAACATATTTATTATTGCCATTAGCTCATGAATCCGAAGCCTTAGGGTATGGTGATACGTTATAGCCCCTGCGGGTACCTTTGCCAAAATACCCGCGTGATTTCTAATGATGTGCAATTGGTTACACGTAACTGGGTACACCAACGGGGAGTCCAGCCCAAATAGATCTATTCACGTCATTCGCGCTTACTACGGAGAGTAATTAACGGTTCATGATTATGGGGACTTAAAGGCAAAGCAGTTACTTAGGCAATAGTAAATTAAAATAGCATACAGAAATAATTGCATTCATGTTTATAGCATGTATCCCCCTCGCGGGTTTATAAAACATTTGAAATATTGAAATGCGAGGCTATGAACTCACTAAGTCCTTGAAAAGTAATCACATTGTCATAAGATAAACGAGTATGTAAAAGAGTTTGTAACAAGCATGTATCCCCCTCGCGGGTTTATAAAACATGTAAATAAGTAAAGGCGAGGTTATGAATCTCACAATATCGGTTTTAAGTACTTGAATATATTAAAAGCAATTGAGCATGTATCCCCCTCGCGAGTTTTTAAAACATTCAAAAGATTGAAAGGCGAGGCTATAAACTCACCTGAACAGTTATTGGGAAATTGATAGCAATGTATATGAAATGAATAGTAACGACTTCGTCACGGGCAACCTGGGGTAATATATGTCAAGTCTTAGTTTGTTTGAATATGTAAGATTTTACATCAATGTCGGTTTTGATATAAAAATTATCATAACACCGTTCGGACCATCATAATTCAGAAGTCATTCAGTAAACATTTGAGGAGCTAGGACACTTTAAATCGTAAACCTAACAACTCAGTTAGAACGTAACACCAAGATGAAACTCCTTAATATGAAGCTCCCTAGTATTGTGGTATGATATGAATCCGGGACATGATTTTTGAAAGCACATTGATGATGAATGATATAATAGTTATAACATAAGCAGTGTTAAGCATTTTATTCAATATCTAGAAATGTTAAGCACGTCAAGTGTTAATTAAAGTTATGTCTTGTAATGTTTTGAATGTGTTTTTATACTTTTCAAAATGTTACATTTTAGACCCTTGAGTTTGAAAAGTGGCAGAATATACCCTTGGAGTGTGCACTTTTACGACTTTGGTCCCTCAAGTTTAAAAAATATACCAAGTAAACCTTGCACTTTAAAAAGTGACATAATAGAACCCTGTAGTTATAACTTTGATAAAATGACACTTTTAGTCATTTTAGTTATAAGTTTATGAAAGTTACGATATATACCCCTTGCATGGATAGTATTTACCAAACATGTCCAAATTGCCATGCAAGCTTATTTTAACATTTCAATAGACATTTATAAGTTGTAATAAACTAAAATATGAAGATTTAATGCAACGCAAGTTTGAAATAACGAATCGTTAAGCTAGGAAGCAAAAAGGGTCATATTAGGGTTTTAAAATAAAAACGCACGGGTTTTAAGTTCAAATTCTTTCATGACTTATCAAATCACTTATTTTAATGATAATTAAGCTTATTGGGATAGATTATAACAATAGTTTACAAGCTTAGCTTATAGATTAAGCAAAAACATAAAATTAGGGTTTTGGGTGTACGGTTTTGGATCAAAAAGGTAAAACACATAGGTTTTTGAGTTCAAAGCTTTATATTATGATTTTAACATGATCATATGAACGTTATGATGGCATGAATACAGAATATAAGGTATGAGAACCAGGTTTGAGCTTATAGCTTAAAAACGGGTCGAAATTGGGACTTTTAGCTTCTTAGGCCTAGAATAACGACTCCCGGGCTTCGTTTCTTGGTTTCTTTTGCTTCCTTTCTGAACTTGAGCCTTCTTAAGACCTCTTAGGATCTCTTAGAGCAAAGGATTGCTGCTATATAAGGGTTATAGAGGAGGAAGTGGGGGATGATTTGAAATGAAGAGTATGTGCCCCTATTTATAGTGTTGAAGACCTTTAGAGGCCAAGAAACTTTGATAACCAGGTTAGGACACATACGGGGTGATGTGGAGAGGATAGGGACTGAGTAAGGAAGGCTATGGTGGAAGGTGGAGGTGGTTCTAGACGTTTTAGGGGTGTTTGGTTTGATTTATACATAGCTGTTTTTGGACAGCCAACATCAGTCTTAGTAAGTTGGTTGCCATTTGCAAACCGTAACTCAGTTGAAGCTTAAACTAGTGAGCATTGTTAGATATTTGAGTCCTCTACAACGTTTAGTTTTACATATTTAGGGGTTACTATACAAAAATTTAGAGATAATAGCCATTTACTACAGGTGTGCAGAATCTGCGCACCTTTGCCATTTCGGCTATAACTAATTCATCCGATGTCGAATCGGGTTGATTCCACAGGAAAAATGATCACAAGACATAGGGCTACAATCTAGTGTTTTCACTTAATACCCAGTACCTATTGATTTGCCTAGATCCTATGTTTTATAGACTGATCCGATTATGAACTAGGGCCTAGTTTTAGGTTTTAGGGTTAGAACTAGATTAGGGTTTTGTTTTAGGGTTTCTAGGATTTAATTCATGTATAATGATGAAATAGGATTTGTAATGTTGTAAATTAAGTATTTACAACTTATTTGATTAATGGTTTAGGTTTAAAACATATAAAAACCAAGCAACGGGTTATGGTTTAGAAACTATCTCGGTTTAGGGTTTCTTGTTTTGAATTTATGGAATCTTATGAAATGAGAATGAATATGGAATGTAAATGAAGTTCATTACTTGCTTTTAAGTTGTACTTAATAGATTGTACGGAATTCCTTAGGAAAACGGAGGTAAAATGGCTATTTTGGATGTCATGCTTAATGACTTTTTAAGGACTTGTACTTTGACTTGGAGGAAGTTTATATTTCAAATGAGATGTTATGTTACTTGTACATATGCTTTAGTAGCTTGTACATTCATTTTAGATGTTAACTCTTCATGGAATTAGGGTTTAGAGGTATACGATAACGGTTTAAAGCCCGTCTTGATATAATGTTGCAAATGGTACATTATATGAGTAATGTACTTTGTAAAAATGATATTATGATATTGACTTGACATGTTATGATGTTTGCTTGACATATATGAAGATATGATTGACATAGGTAGGTTGCGTGAGCTCGTCTACTTTAGTTATGCAAGTCATATTGCATATTGAGATATTGGCAATGCAAGTAATGTAATAAAGCGGAAAATTTCCCCGTATAATTGTGATTATAGTAAAATAGGTTGATTTTTGTATTTGATGAAAATTCTGGGTTGTTATAGTCTCCACCCCTTACAGAAATCTCGTCCCGAGATTTAGTCGGATGCCGGAGAGTTATCAAGGAATGATTATGAATTTGTAAGAAAGTTGCTAATCATATGGGATATAGATTTGGAAATGAACAGATATTGAAGGTAATAATGATAATGATTTAAGTGAAGAAAAGGAATTTATTTGTACAAACGGATTGAAAGAAACTTGTTTGTACGTATGCTATATACTTAAGCCTACTTATTTATAATTTATCACTTACAAAAAGAAGCGTCCAACTCCTTGTAACTGAGAATTTATAAATTCATAGTTCAGAGATTTATAATTTCCTATTCAAATGAAGAAGCGTCCTAATTCATTTCAATAAGATGATCATAAATCGTCTTATAAAAACATGATATCGAAATGGTAATGTGTAGGAGATGATATGATTTTTCAAAATCATAAAAGATAATGAGAATATCGAGATATTAGTTGCAATGATGCCCATTTTCATCGTATTTCAATGATAATAAGTGTTTCAAAGGTATGAGGGGAGTATTCAGAGTTGAACATAATAGAATTAATGGAATTGACAAATGATGTCAAGTTTTGATATCACTAGATAACAAGATGTAACAGAATCATCACTTTATTATTCCATGGATAACTTTACATATCTTACATCACCGAAACTCTAAGAGTGTTGATACTTATGCTACGTGTCTTGGGGAAAAAGCAACAAATGACAAGGATTGTAGCTTGGTGTTTGGGGTTTATGAAGTGGGTTTCAGAAGATCCTTCATATCTAACTTGTGTCATCTTGTAAAAGCATTGCATGTCTTTAACCCCAAAAATCTTTGTAAACACAAAAAGCATGTAAAAGTGGGGCTATGATCACCATGAGGAGTAATGTCGAGTGTTATCACAAATTAAAGCGCCTCGCGAATGATACAATTGCCAACCTAATTAAATTAAGGTCGTATAAGTACGAGTAACTTCAACTCTAACAAACTTTGAATATCATTCTAATAGTTGTTTCATCGTTTATCGTTGGGCTATCATAATTAAAGAGGTCTATCGAATTGACGTAAGAGGAGTTAGGACCTTTAAATCGTATATCCTACATCTAGTCGAAAGCCATCAAGAAGAGGCCTCTGTATGAATATCACGCCAGTAATATAGGACTTGTAAACCACATATATTTATATATTGCTCAATCACCATACTAATGGGTTTTTGGAAAAATTGTGTTTAATAACGTTTAAATCGTTTATAATTACGTTTAGTAAACTGGCGTAACTTTCGCGTTTTAAACCCTGATTCTCGCGTTTCTTATGTCCATACTTTCGTATCAAGACGAGTTATCAATAAAATTGACTTTTTGAATTCGGACTACTGGGAACAGTAACTTTTAATGTTCACATCAGACGTGAGCTTTATAAAATCGTATTCGTCGTCGTTAAAAACCCGTTAAATGTGTATTTTATCGTTCATAGCTCCGTTTTTTAACGATTCTTTCGAGACGTTCTCGTATTTGAAAGTTCAATATTTTTATGAGGATTACAAATATATAACTTTTTCTGTCAGAATAGTACTTTTATAAAAATAGTTTTATAAAAGTATTATTTGTCGTAAACTTGCGAAATTCATAACTCGTTCGTTATTAATTGAAAAATTACGATTCTTATCATTTTGGAATCCTAAAAATATGTATTATTTGTTAAAAATACTAACCTTTGCTGTTTTTAATTTTTATAAAAATGTTTTTATAAAAATTTACTTACGACATCGTTTATTAACGTATAACTCGTTTTTAACGTAACTTTTTCGTTATTAATCCGTTTAACAAGTTTCTTACTTTTTCGGAATCGTCGTGAAATGTATTATCTTATAAAAATATAAAATAAATATGTCAAAATTCGAATTTGGGACAGCAACTTTGCTTGAGCTTGTTGACTCCATTTGTAACCTTTTCTTTATACTTTACCTATTTATACTTTTTACTACAAGTCTCATATATCATATATATTATAAATCATACATATATTAAATGTCTATTGTCCATATTAGTCCTCATGTGTCCAAGTTACTTATGTCAACAAATCCATTAATCTATTTTAAAACCATAACATTACTTAAGTAAACTTAATTTACTAGTTTTCTCAATAATCATTTTTATACATAACCAAGTGTGTACAAGTATATTTCTTTCCATAGGACTTTATTTTAGTGTTATATTAACATGATTAAAAGTCCATAATCAATATTAACATGTCTTATGTATTTCTTTAAGTTGAAACATATTATGAAGTTATGAAAACCCTAATTAATCCATAATCATGTTTACACCAAAACAATATGATACAACATTTTCTCATCCTTTTTAACATAATGTAAGTAATAACATAACATGTATATAAGTAATCCATGTGGTCATTTCAAGTGAAAACTTTATTTTCATGATTAAAACCTAAATGGTGATTTAAGCTAAATAGAAATATCATATGCATAATAATGAAAATTATAGCAACATAAAGAGTTTAAATGGACCTTAAGAAGAATGATGATGATGATGTACAAGTGCTAAACCCTTGTTTAGCCACAAAAACCAAACTTGCACTTTATAAACCCTTACTTTCCTTCACTAAACCCTAGCTTCCTTTTTCTTGATTATAACTTGGAAATGGTTAACCAATGCTTGCAAATTTAGTACATTTATGGATATGCTGTAATAGAAGTGTAAGGGTTATTGAAAATTTTGTATGGATTATGGTGGGGAGGTTGGTTTGTGGTGCATCTCGCCGAGAGCAAAAGAGGGTATTGTGAATTTTTACAAGTGTTTGAGTATATGAGTTAGTTTTAGCTAGCTAACATGATGTATCTAGGAAGTGATTATAGGTCAAGGGGACATGAATATTTTTTGTTCTCTGTTCTCATATCCGTAATAAAATGTGCTGACTAGTGCCACAGTGTATGCTGACATCATCGTCAGTGACGTCCAATATCGCGCTAGCGCTAGGGATTGTGACCTGAAGCTCGCTGAGATGGAGTGAGAGAGCTTGATCTTGGTTCCTGTTCTTGATCGCTAATATGCACTTTCTCCGGCTATATCTGCACTCTAAATGCATAGCCAACATTACGCGAAACTACCTCTCTCGATATAATATTATATCTTCCGTTGATCTATCGCTCGCTATGTATTCGGGTTTGTTATCTACGTGGGTCATTTGTTGAGCGTAGAAAAGTTTTGTGTGCCGGGAGTGTCCTTTTGCAAATTTATACGCAGAACGTTCACGCTTTACGTATCCGATAAATATAAAATGACCTCAGGTTTATTAATTTCCTCAAAATAATTAGATAACCTTGCTGATGTAAACATTGAATTGTTTGATGCCCGTTACATGAACGCTAATTTTTGGCGTACGCGATTTAACTTAACGTTTACAATTTTAAGCAAACACGTACAATAATAAAAATAAATAGCACATTTATTGACGTCGTCAAAGACTTGAAAACACAGGGTGTTATATTAGACGTTCAACGGACGAGTCGAGATGTTAGGGTTATACATTAGAGGTTCAACGTATGAGTCGGTATGGTATGGTTATACATTAGACGTTCAACGGACGAGTCGATATGTTATGGTTATACATTAGACGTTCAACGGACAAGTAGATATGTTATGATTATACATTAGACGTTCAACGGACGAGTCGATATGTTATGGTTGTACATTAGACGTTCAACGGACGAGTCGATATGGTATGGTTATACATTAGACGTTCAACGGACGAGTCGAGATGTTAGGGTTATACATTAGAGGTTCAACGTAGGAGTCTATAACACCCTGTGTTTTCAAGTCTTTGACGACGTCAATAAATGTGCTATTTATTTTTATTATTGTACGTGTTTGCTTAAAATTGTAAACGTTAAGTTAAATCGCGTACGCCAAAAATTAGCGTTCAATGTAAACGGGCATCAAACAATTAAATGTTTACATCAAGCAAGGGTTATTGTAGATTATTTTGAGGATTATTATTAACTTTGTTCTTTTTATTTTTAAGGATAGTAAAAGTGTTTAAGTTTCGCGATAAATTGGCGTTTAGGCACTCCTGGAAACACCAAAAAACTTTTTACGCTTCAACAAATACACAACTTTTATACACCTAATACATAAAAAATCTCACTCTAACAAATATGCTCTCCCTCCATCTAACTATTTGTTGTTCTGCCGCAAATTCTCTTGCATCTCCATGGATAAAATATAACATCGAAATCTCCGTGTGCTCGCAAGTCCTTACACATTATGTAGTTCATGCCCATACCACTTTGCTGGAACCCTATACCCCCCAATCACCGTATCCACTCCTTTGACTACTTAAATCCATGACTAAGGCCTTACCCTTAGGACACCTTATCGTTCTCACTTGACAAGTAATCACCTTTAATATACTTTCAACTAAACACATATATCACTTAAACACTTAGGAAAATATTCACAAAAACTTCTTTTTGCTCCCTTCTTGGCCACGGCATAACAAACATCACCAACTAAATCCTTACAAAGTTTTTACAATCCTTCACTTCTATATTAACATATCCTAAGATGTTTTTTTTTATATTTTTTTTTTCTAAGGTATTTGCACGCATTGGTTAAACCATTTCCAAGATAAATCAAGAAAAAGGAAGCTAGGAATTTTTGTTAAGAAGCTAGGGTTTCTTAAGTTGCTAGCTTGGTTTTGTGGCTAAACAAGCCGGTTTATTACTTGTGCATCTATCTCATTTACCTCATAGGACTGTTTGAACTCTTTTGTTCTTACATTTCATTTTCTTATGCATATGATTATTCTATTTAGCTTAATTCACCATTTAGATCATTACATGTAAAGAGACAGTAATCTAATTAGTTGTATATACATGTCCCATTATTATACCTCTATGAGTCAGATTATGAAACCTGTCATAAGGAGTCAGAACAGCTGCAACATGGGACTAGTCCTCGCCCAACTCAACCTACAGAAACTAAGAAGTAAGCTGTCAAACGACAACCAGTAGTCGCTAAGCAAATCCTCATCCCGCCCCAAATACAAATGGCTCCCTACTCGACGACAAAAGTCCTCACGTTAAACTTAAGGGTACATGTAATAAATCGGTTTGGTTTCTAATGTATGTTAAGGGGATTTGTTAACATGCGGTAACTTGGGAACACATGATGGACTTGGTGGACATAGGGACACTTTATATATGTATTAATTATAATATATATGATATATGAGATTGTGGGAAAATACAAAAGTGGTAAAGTATAAAGAAAAGGGTATTAATAAAAATGGAACCTTACAAACTCAATCAATCTTAGCTGTTCCCAAACTTCGAAATTTACATACCAATTTTATATTTTTTATAAGATAATTACATTTCACGACCCGATTCTGAAAAAAAAAGTATGAACTTGTTAAACGGACTTAATAAGAATAAGTTACGTTAAAAAGAGTTATACGTTAATAACGAAGTCGTTGAGTAATTAAATTTTTTATTAAAAAACATTTTTATAAAAATTATAAACAGGCAGAGGTTTTAATCTTTTTAATAATAATAAATTTTTTTGGATTCCCTAAATGATAAGAATCGTTAATTTTTTCATTTAATAATGAATAATACGAGTTATGAATTTCGCGAGTTTACAATAATTAATACATTTATTAAACTATTTTTATAAAAGTTACTATTCATGACTAGAAAGTTATATTTTTGTAAAACATCATAAAATTATAAGAACTTTCAAATACGAGAACGTCCTCGAAGAATCGTTTAAAATCGGAGCTATAAGAAATAAAATACGACATTTACGGGTTTACGACGACGAATACGGATTTTTATAAACTCAGTCCTTGATGTGAAACAGTAAAAGATACTGTTCACCAGTAGGTCCGAATAATTCAAAAAATGTCAATTTATGATAACTCGTTTGATACGAAAAGATGGGCATAGAACGCGAGATCGGGTTTAAATACGCGAAAGTTACGCAGTTTTACTAACGATAATTTTAAAAGTTTTAACTTCTTGAAACCAATTTTCCTAAAAAACCAGTAGTGGTGATTGGATGCTATATAGAATATTATGTGGTTATCAATGTATATATTACTAGGGAATTCTCAATGGAGGCCTCTTCGGATGAGTTTTCGACGAGTTGTTGGATTTACGATTTAAAGTGTCCTAACTCCTCGAACGTCATGTCATGACCTCTTTAATTATGATAGCCCGAACGATAGTACGATGTAACAACTATAGAATTACATTCAATGTTATCAATTAAAGTACTCGGTACTTATACGACCTTAATTTAATTAGGTTGCATTTGATCAATTCGCGTCTTTTGGCGCAGTTAATGTGATACCACCCTTGGCATTTACTCAATCAAGGTGAGTTATAGACCCACGGTTTTAAATGCTTTTGTTTTATAAAGTTTTTGGGGTGAAAAATGCAATGTTTTACACTGGAACAAGTGGTTAAGTTTCACATTATGATTTACATGTTTGCCTAAGTAGCGTTAACCCAATCTGAGCCCCTTATCATGAATGGTAATAGAGCATGCGAAGGTTATGAATAGATCTATTGGGTTTGGACAACCCCGTTGGGTGAATGTGATTAGCTATCACCAGTGAAACGACGATATTACCATATCGAACATAGGATGTTGCGGGTTTAGAACATCACCACGGGGCAAACGGCCATTATTTGGCATCCATACAATGTCAAAGCATCTGTGTCATGAGCTAGAGCAACGTAATTACATTTCATAATGATATCTGCATCTGTAGCATTATCATACATTGGAGAGATCTTGTGGTCTACCAATATAATGATTTATCAAACTATGAATTCACCAACATTATTGTTGACGTTTTTAAGCAATGTTTTTCAGGGTGATCAATAAGCACAAGGTGCGTTGCGATACATTGGTGGTTTTGATTTTGGATGTCTTGCATAAGAATTTTGTCGATTTTCGTTTTGTTATTGTTATGGGCTGAATTCTTTGTATTTTGTTTAACGTGAAAGTTAAGTTCAGGGGATTTTGTAAACAATGTCTTTGTTAAATCCAATGTATCGTTTGTCTAACGACTTTTTGATCGTTCTATATATCTTCTTGTTGTTGTTGATTCATGATAAGTAACACTCCCGGACCCATATTCCGCTGCGACCCTATTTGGGGGTGTTACAGATTGGTATCAAGAGCCAAGGTTATAGAGAACAGGTCAATGTTTTTGTGGACTTATAAACCGTTCAAACAACGAATTCATACAAATGGGGTTTTACACGGGGATATCATTTTTTTTTTTTTTTTTATAAAAAAAAACATTGTGCATACATTCATGCATACACTACTTGTTGCATTAGTGGGACTAAATGCATTCATAATTGATATACGTGTTTATATTATAGTACGTATATTACTATGAGGGTATATTGTATATTATACAAGATGAGTTTTGCATTCATTCGCACAAACTCTACATTATTTATATAATGGCTATTTATTATAAATAGGGGAATTTTTTTCTTAGCAAGGTAGTACGTATGCTCGTAGGTCCTAAAGCGCTACCTAAACATTAAGCTATCGAATATGATACCTTACCATCATTCATTTATGCCATAAGTGCTATAACTCGTATTTACCATCCAGCTTATATAACAATATTTCAAATAGTTAAGTTTTTTCTCGTTTGCAAAGCTGATATGTTTTCATTATCGACAGTTACCTACACATCTGTTCATATTAGTTCCGAGCCATAGAGATTCCAGTGAGCTTCTGATGAGGAGGTAGAGGGACCACTAAAGGATCAGCCTCTATCTGCTGATGCCTCACCTACAGCCCTATCACCAAGTACATGCTAACTTCAGTCCGGAGAGGATGAAGAGGACTGAGGAGGATCCTGCGGGACTTTTCCTGCAATTATGAAGGAGACCGATTATAGATAATAAGTCATCGCTGATGACAACGATGATGATGTTGAGAAGGATGAGGAGGACGAGGAGGGGAGGGCACTAGCTCGGCGCCCATTTCTGTTGTACTACAATGATCTTGTTCCACTCAGCTGACTATACAATGGCATTTGAGAATGATAAGGTCTGCTTCTACATACCCACCTTCCACACCATATAATCTTTTGAGACCAAATCCTGTGCGTTTAGTACGGTATCTATTTAATACATACTCCGCGATCTACCATCTGCTGAGGCATGCATTACTGAGTTTGCTGTTCCACTACCTTCATCATCACTACCACCAGAGAATGTTGAAGATAACATAACAGTCTAGGATTTTCTAGAATCTTGAGAGGCATCCTGGACTATAGAAAATTAGATTTGTCAGTGTAGCCCATTTTGTATTCCACTAAACTGAGTAATACTCAGTTACGTAGTGTTAATAAATAAGCTTGTACTCTTTTACTCATGTAAGAACGATGTATTAAGTATTATCTTACATTGTTGGTTATGATCATGCTATATACGTATGGGGATTTATTTATGCAATGGTTGCGGTTATCTATATATCATATGCATAACGTTTGTCTCACCTTACCTACTTGTATCGTTGGGATCACGGAGTGTCATGATTTTCCTTGAATGAAACTTATCTACATTTTGTTCCTGTGATTTTAGGAAACAATGGACAACTGTTATCAATGGTTATGAGCTGCTTGAGGAAATTGAGCGGGGTTTTATAGTAAGCGAGTGGCTAATGCTATCGAGGCTATTGCATTTATGAGACGGAAAACCAACATGGTCCGTAAGTCATAAGCAAGACCGAAACAAGAAGGCAAAGTTTGCAAAGAATGCTAACAACAGAGAAAGTGGGAAGGTAACCACATGGGCAAGGTACCGTAAGGGGCAAGTATTGCAAGAAGGTTGGCACATGACCCAGGATTTGTAGGATCCTGTATGCTAGGAATCAACGAACTCTACGCCTGTTATGAGTGTGGAAGTCTGATGACACTTCAAGAGTAGTATCAATGTGAAGGTTCCAGAAATGTGTTGGATAAAAGATCAGAACTCTTACTGAACGCCAGACTGAGAACAGAGGAAGTTTGAAAACACTTCCCGAAATAGTCAGAATCAACAACAACAACAAATCAAGAGGCAAAACACTGGCAGGGCATACACTACTGGATCGGGTGATAAGAAACCATATGGGGGATCTAGACCCCTGTGCTCAAAGTGCAATTACCACCATGACGGTCCGTGTGCTCCAAAGTGTATAAATGCAACAAATATGGTCACTCGCCGTGATTTAGGAGTCGGGAATTTGCCAATGCTGTTATACAACCAAAGGTGGTCACTGTGACAAGTCAGAAGATTATTTGCGATGAATGGTGGTATCAAGGGCACTACAAAGAGGGAGTTGCCCAGGCGAACGAAAGAAACAAAGTCATAAAAACAATTGAATGGTACTAGGAGACATGGAGTAGTGCATACCTTAAGAGGAGGAGAAACCGATCAAGACCCTAACAATAAGAAGGATGAGATCGAAGCTTAAAAGATAAAGTTGACTCTCCTTGCCTAGCAAACCCTAAATTGGAATTATCTTAAACTTTATCTCCTTAGGAGTTCTCGTTGTATTTCTCTTAAATTTCAGTTGTACGAATGATTTCAAATTTTCTATCAAATTATCGTATTATGAGAATTTCGTCAATATTAACTTAGGTTCCTTATTTGCTCTTACAAACTACTCTCTCGAAATTCATGATTTATTAGTTTTTCTTGACTCAAAATGGAATGCATCGTTAGTCTCAATTTTTCAGGGCCTGTTCTTCTAGGGTATAATTCAGGAAGGTACCATGCCGTGCTGAGAGTAGTCACTCTAAAAACCTCTTGTTAAGGAAACAATTTTCTACTTATATCATGTTTTGTGTGCGTATTCATAGAACGCGTTTACTTTTGGAAATCGAATTAGTAACCATATCAACTAAGCAGACCTTCACTCCGTCTTACTATAAAGTTGGCATCATCTTATACCAAATCCTAAGCCGAGAAGCCAAGACACATTACTAGTCGCCCTAAGACAATTTCGCTATCGAATTTGCTCGCCATTAGAGAATTTACTAAATCACCCATTCAAAATCAACTTAATACCCGTAGAACTTGGTAGTTTCGATGCTATAATCGGTATGGATTGGTTGTCGAAGTACCAAGCGGTCATTGTGTGTGCCGAGAAGATTGTTCGCATCCCCTGGGGAAATGAAACCTTAATCATACATGGTGACGGAAGTAACCCGGGAAATGCGACATGATTAAATATCATTTCGTGCACGAAAACGCAGAAGTACATGCAAAAAGGATTTCCTATCTTTTTGGCACATGTCACTGCAAAGGAGGTTAAAGACAAGTCAGAGAAGAAGCGACTTAAGGGCGTACCAATAGTTCGAGACTTTCCCGAAGTATTTCCTGAGGACTTGTCGGGTCTTCCTCCGACTCGACAAGTGGAGTTTCAAATTGATTTGGTACCTGGTGTTGCATCTATAGCACGGGCACCTTATCGATTGGCGCCTTCCGAAATGAAAGAGTTATCTGAGCAACTGAAAGAGCTATCCGACAAAGGCTTTATAAGACCCAGTTCCTCACCTTGGGGAGCTCCGGTCTTGTTTGTCAAAAAGAAGGATGGATCATTCCGGATGTGCATTGACTATCAGGAATTAAACAAACTGACAGTGAAGAACCGTTATCCACTCCCCAGAATTGATGATTTATTTGATCAGCTTCAAGGGTCGAGTGTCTACTCGAAGATCGACCTAAGGTCAGGTTATCACCAATTGAGGGTTCGAGAAGAAGACATTCTAAGGACTGCCTTCAGAACTCATTATGGCCATTACGAATTTCAAGTTATGCCGTTTGGTTTGACAAACGCACCTGCCGTATTCATGGACCTTATGAATCGGGTGTGTAAACCATATCTGATAAATTCGTGATTGTCTTTATTGACGATATTCTGATATACTCGAAGAACAAGCAAGAACACGAAGAACACCTTAAGCAAATCTTAGAATTTCTTAAGAAGGAAGAGTTGTATGCTAAGTTTTCCAAATGTGAATTTTGGATTTCCAAAGTACTGTTCCTCGGTCATAGGATCGATAGTGAAGGAATTCATGTGGATCCAGCCAAGATTGAATCTATTAAAGATTGGACATCTCCTAAGTCACCAACGGAGATTCATCAATTTTTAGGTCTTGCTGGGTATTATCGAAGATTCATTGAAGGGTTTTCAAAGATCGCCAAACCAATGACTAAGCTTACTCAGAAGAAAGTCAAGTTTGTTTGGGGCGATAAACAAGAAGCAGCTTTTCAACTGTTGAAGCAGAAGTTATGCAGTGTACCAATCCTTACATTACCTGAAGGAAGCGAAGATTTCATCGCATACTGCGACACTTCAAAAAAAAGGGTTTGGGCGCTGTGTTGATACTAAGAGAAAAGGTGATTTCTTATGCATCACGCCAGTTAGAAATTCATGAGAAGAACTATACGACTCATGATTTAGAACTTGGTGCAGTGGTGTTCGCTCTCAAGATCTGGAGACGTTATGTATATGGAACTAAGTGTACGGTGTTCACCGATCACAAGAGTTTGCAATACATTTTAGATCAAAAAGAGTTGAACATGGGGCAACGCCGATGGTTAGAGTTGCTAAGTGATTACGATTGAGATATTCGTTATCACTTTGGGAAAGCAAATGTTGTTGCTAATGCTTTGAGCAGGAAAGAACAAGAACCACCGTTAAGAGTTCGAGCCTCAGTCATGACTATTAGCTTGGATCTTCCCAAACAGATCTTGAATGCTCAGACTGAAGCGCGAAAACCAGAGAACATTAAGAATGAAGACATTGGGGGAATGTTGATTAAGAACGCTACATTCCCAGAAGCAATTAGAGAACAAAAGTTGGAACCACGTGCGAATGGAACCCTATGCCTCAATGGCCGGAGCTGGTTACCTTGTTATGGCGATTTGCGGACTGTGATCATGCACGAGTCCCATAAATCAAAATACTCTATTCATCCGGGTTCCGACAAAATGTACCAAGACATGAAGAAGTTATATTGGTGGCCCAACATGAAAGCCGACATAGCCACTTATGTTAACAAGTGTTTGACCTGTGCTAAGGTCAAGGCCGAACATCAAAGGCCATCAGGATTGTTGGTACAACCTAAGATCCCTGAATGGAAGTGGGACAACATCACCATGGATTTTGTTACCAAGCTTCCTAAGACGTCCCAAGGCTATGACACCATTTTGGGTGGATCATTACCACCGGCCACTCATCACACGATCTTCACACCGATGAGAGAGAACCTGATCTTTGGATAAACTTGCAAGATTGTACCTAAAGGAGGTGGTCACGAGACATGGAATACATGTTTCAATCATTTGTGATCGCGACCCGAGATTCGCATCTAATTTCTAGAGGTCACTTCAGAATGCTTTGGTACTAAATTTCAGATATTGAGGGTAAAAAACAGCGTTTACACGCACAAACAGACGGGAAAAGCGAGAGGACCATCCAAACCCTCTCGAGGATCAAATTGCATGCTTGTGCTGTCGATTGGAAAGGGTTTGGGTTAACACATTTGCCATTAGTCGAGTTTTTCCCATACAACAATAGCTATCACGCAAGCATCAAGGCCGCAACCTTCGAAGCACTTTATGGCGAAAGTGTCGTTCACCTAGCTGTTTGTTGGAGCGAAGTTTGGAGACCTCAAATACCTTACGGACCGAACAAATTCCAAGAGACCACTGAAGAAAATCATTCAGATCAAGCAAAGGATGCAATCCGCTCGTGATCGACAGAATAGTACGGCTGACTAAAGCTAAACCAATGGAATTCCAAGTCAGGGATAAAGTTATGCTTAAAGTCTCGCCTTGGAAAGGGGTCGTACGTTTTGGCAAACGGGGGAAGTTAAACCCTAGGTATGTTGGACCTTTCAAGGTGTTAGAAAAGGTCGGAGAGGTTGCGTACAAGCTTCAACTTCCAAAAGAATTGAGCAGAGATCATAATACATTCCATTTGGGGGGGTGGGGGGGGGGGGTTTTTTCCAACTAACAAAGTGCACGCCGAACGAAGCCATTACCGTTATTCCGTTGGATGGACTTCATCTTGATGACAAGCTTCATTTTGTTGAGGAACCATTAGAAATAGTGGGCCGTGAAGTTAAACGGTTGAAGCGAAGCCGGATCCCATTAGTCAAGGTTCGATGGAACTCCAAGAGAGGTCCTGAGTTCACATGGGAACGTGAAGACCAATTCAAGAAAATATCCACACCTCTTCATCAAGACCACACCGTCGTCAAGTGCTGCATCGTGAGCCTTGAGGACAAGGCTCGTTTAACGGGGGAAGTCTATAACACCCTGTGTTTTCAAGTCATTAACGACGTCGATAAATCCGTAATGTACCTTTTGTATTGTACGCGTTTGCTTGTAATTTCATGAATTAAGCTAAATCGCGTAAGCTAAAAATTAGTGTTCAATGTAAACGGGCATCAATCAATTAAGCGTTGGCATCAATAAAGTATTAAATAATTATTTTGAGAATAATTATGGTCATCGTTCATTTATTTTATCGGTTACGTAAATTATATTCGTTTCGTGATAAATTGCGTTTAGGCATACCCGGAACCTCAAAAATATTTCTACGCTTCAACAAATACCCACGATTGTACCCAATACTCAAAGTTTTATTAAAAATACCCAAGTTAATATTACTTTACATCTTGTACATTATAAAATAAAGCAATGCACAAATACTTGCAAGTATACATTTAAATAAAGACTACACTTTACATGATATACTTCTATTATATAAAAGTTTACTTCTATTTATGAAAGTAAAAGCTAGCTAAATATTTCAAGCCAACACAAACCCTTGTTTCCATGGGATGATGTCTCATTTAGGAGACATAAGAACACAATCCATTAAAGAGGTATGGCATAACTAGTGCATAGTAAAGTTGACTATATTTTCCCCATTTCCATCACCATGCCGCCCCATTATTCCCCCCCCCCTTGGACTAGTCAATGTCCTTAGTCTTTGATTTACTTTACCTTTGACTATTGGAGGAATTTGGGGCCTTATATATATAACATGCATTCCTAAGTGTAATGTCATAAACTCTTTACACTTAACAATTCATTTTCTTTTCTTTCTTTCTCTCCTAAGGGTCACGGCTCACTAAGCCATCCCAAACAATCCATACAAAATTTATATAACCTATTTACATACCCGAGAACACGAAGAGAGAATAACACGACACATACTTATCTACAGGTTGAGTAAATACTACAACGGATAAAAACAAAACTAGCTGCAAACCCCATTATACAAAAAATAACCTAACACTACATACGACCACACAACGCGAGACAGTAAAATATGCGAATACAAAAAAGATGAATCCACACCAAAAACCGCACACACCATTAGAAAATATAAAAGAGTCATCATACATGTCAAAAAACCGTCTTGATAACATCAACCCAATTAATCACGACTAATAACAAAACGCCGCTACAACTCACCACAAGAGAAAATTATATAAAACCCGTACCCTTAAAACGAAAATCATACCCATTTCAACGTAAGGAACATCAAAACCATGCCCCCTCACATCACCTACCTAAGATGACCTCGAAGTATTTTGAAGCCTTGATTAATTATTTACAAGTATTGAAGCAAGAAATCAAGATTTGGGTTTTTATTGTGCAAGCTTTGGTTTTGAATCTAAACACGAGTTTAGCATTCATTTCTCATCTCATACATCATCCCTAAGGTCTTCTAAATCCCTTTAATACTTTTTATTATTCACAATTTCATGTGTAATATGTTATTTGGGCTAATCACGCACTTAAGACTTTTGAGTATGTTAAAAAGGGTTTTTACAAAAGTCATGAAATTAATACACTTTTCTATGTCATATGGTCATCTATATCATAAATAGATGGATCTCTAATTATGATAACATGTTGTTTAAGGTATAAACATGTTTTAGTTTAATATAATTAGGGTTTATAAAGTTAATAAAACAAACATTTATATATAAATCAATACACTATGGATAATAAAAGGGTTTTTATTTCGTGTTTCATACAGTAGGTAGAGCCTAATATAAAAAGAATACTCCTCATGACAATTCCAAAATGATAAGAAACTCAAAAAACCAATTTACAACGAAAAAGATACGTTAATTACGAGTTTACAACGAGAAATACTTTTATAAAACTATTTTTATAAAAACACTATTCATTACAGCAACTTCAGTTTTTAAAACATCAAAAATATGATATAACTTTTAATTATAGATCGACCGAAAGAATCGCTATAACGGAACTATAATGAATAAACTAAACTACGACATTTTCGATAATTAAATTGAAAAAAGTAATTAAAAACTATGACAGTAAAAGCCTATTCATCAGCGACCCAACTTTGACAAATATAATAAATCTTTTAATAACGTAGACGTACTCCGAAGTAGGAATCACTAAAATCGGGAATTAAACAAAAGAAAAAAAAACAAGTGTTTCGTTGGTGTGAGGGGTTCGAATAAGTTATTACGATTACGAGTTTACGCTAATTAAAACCTAAAACGACTAAACTAGCTGTCGTGAACAGTAAAACACTATTCATCACAGAATATCAAAAACTTGAAAATGTAATATTTTGATCACTCGTCTTACTACGAAGACGTGGGCATAAGAAACGTCAAAATCGGGCTTAAAACGCAAAAGTTATGCTAGTTTTACTAAAACGGTAATTATAAACGTTTTAACTTATTAAACACCATTTTACCAAAACCATTAGTTGGTGATTGAGCTATATAGAATATTATGTGGTTATCGAAGTACTATATTACTAGGGAGTTTCATAATGAGGCCTCTTCGGATGGCGTATCGACGAGTTGTTGGATTTACGATTTAAAGTGTCCTAACTCCTCGAACGTCATGTCATGACCTCTTAAATTATGATAGCCCGAACGATAGTACGATGTAACAACTATAAGATTATATTCCATGTTAGTTAATCGAAGTACTTGGTACTTATACGACCTATGATAATTTAGGTTGCATTCGATCTTTTACGTGACGCTTTATCTGCGATATTTGGATTATCAGAACTCAAGGTGAGTTCATAGCCCCACATTTTTACGATTTCAATGATTTATAATTATGGGGTAGGAAACAAGCTTGTTGTTATAAATTGGACGCAAGATTGAATACATGTTGCCATAAGTACAATAACCCAAGCTTTAGCCCATTCTCAGAAAATTCAATTGCCTAGATGGTAGTTGGGAATTACATTATGTGAGCGCGAAATGCTATTTAATAGATCAATTCGGGAAAACGACCTCCCTTTTCGGTGATTACTATCACGGAACGAACGTTATAGCATGTCGAATTAGGATGTTTTCGGATGACCATCTATTCGTGCCAGAAATAGCAATAATAGTTTTAAATTGTGCAAGAAAGATCGCGAGCTTCAGTGTCATGTGAGCTTAAGTGTAAATGTAAAATCTAGTTTTTGTGAGATCTGCATGTGTTGGCAGTTAGCACTAAAAAGTCTTGCGTCCATGCATAATATGATATATCAAACCATGAATTACCAACATTATTGTTGACCCATTTTTTTAAGCAATGTTTTTAGGAGGTCAATAGGCCTTTAATGGGATGCAGAGATGCCTTGGGTTTATATTATGGATTGCACGCTTAAAGATTTAGGTGCATCATATTTTGGGAATTGTTATTGTTAACTTTTGTAATATTCAACAATGTACAAGTGAAAGCTATATTCTTTTGTATTAAGTCCATTCATTAAATCCAATTGTATCAATTTAAACAACTTTTTGTTTCTTCTTATATATCTTGGTTATTGATCTGAATTAACACGCCCGGACCTATTCGCTGCGACCCAATTTGGTGGTGTTACTATTAGACCACCTGATAATGCACTTTTACTATGCTTGCCAATACACTAAGCTCTCTCAGGAATTGTTAGAATTGTGATTGGGGCACTTGCCCAAAAGGTTTCAATGAAAGAGATAACAAGCGCCCTCTACCCCTGTTACTATGAAAAGAGCAAGTTACTTTTAGTAATAAAACCAGGAACTATCAATCTAGCATCACACAAAATAACAGTAAGCATGTAGAAACACGAATCGCACCAGAAAGTTCAACAAATAAATCCTTGTGATTCCTTTCTACAGAGAAAATACGCTATCCACTGAAGCAAGCGATCAAAGCCTAGAAGCAATACAAATAAAAATAAGGATCCTCCTGCTAAGAAGTGAGAATAGATGAAGAAAGTAGAGAAGTACACCATAGACAATTTAGTCAGTATGGACAAAAGTGAATCGGATTGATTCTAGCATTAGCACTAAGCATGTTGTAATTAATTCGAATTCTCAATCTGTGTGGAAAATGTGTGACAAATGCTAAACACTGCAAATCATGAAAAGTGTATTGTTAACATTTTGAGTTCAGTAAATCGTCCCTTACTGTTTAAACGTGGTCTGTGAATAAAGGAGCAGATTTGGAACCAAAACAAGCTGTCCTGATAACAGTTGAATAAAGACCAAGCAGGTTTTGGAAAGCAACAACGGAAAACTAATTGCAGATAATTGTGGTTTATCAATGGAGACCCACAGGAAAGAAATTCACCTTAGGAAAACTTGATTGGGTTTATCAATGGAGACCCCACAGGAAAGAAATTTGCCTTTAGGCAAAATGTTTGCCCTTTAACTAAGCTTCTGTGAAATGTTCTACTCTAATCTGATAACCAACAGAGACCCCAACAAAAATTGGGAACCAAAATTCGTAAACTCTCCAAACTCGACTATTTTCAAATGCAAGTCGTACATGTCATCCTTTGGTATCTGTACTCAGGCTGTTCAAAACATATGACGGGGAATAGTTCAAAGCTCATGAATTTTGTAGAAAAGTTCATCGGGACAGTCAGATTCGGGAATGATTACTTCGGAGCTATCATGGGTTATGGAGATTATGTTATTGGTGACAGTGTGATCTCAAGAGTATACTCCGTGGAGGACTTGACACAATCTATTCTCTGTAGGGCAATTTTGTGATTCTGATCTTGAAGTTGCCTTCAGAAAGCATACTTGCTTTGTTCGTGATATTAATGGTGCAGACATACTTAAAGGCAGTCGTAGCACCAATTTGTACACGATATCGATTGATGAAATGATGAAGTCTTCTCTGATATGCTTGTTGTCCAAATCTTCCAAGTCTAAATCATGGTTGTGGCATCGTCGTTTAAACCATTTAAACTTCGGCACATAAATGATCTTGCCGAAAAGATCTGGTTAGAAGGTCTACCAGATTGAAGTTTTTGAAAAGATCATCTTGCTCAGCCGTCAACTGGAAAAAGCAAGAAGTTCTCCTCCCACAGACAAAAATACTGAAAATACAAATATGGAAGTTCTATATTACCATTCATATGGATCTGTGGTGGTCCCCACATGAGAGTCCAGAATATAAGGGAAAAATACAATCTTAGTCATCGTGGATGACTATTCAAGATTCATATGGGTAAAGTTTTTAAAGTCAAAGGATGAAACTCCAGATTTTGTCATCAACTTTCTTAAGCAAATGCAGGTTGGTCTCAACAAAACAGTCAGATTCATCCGCACAGATAATGGAACGGAATTCGTCAACCAAGTGATGTCTGAATACTATGAAGGTGTTGGCATATTTCATCAAAAGTCTGTTCCGAGAACTCCTCAGCAAAATGGCTTGTCAAAGAGTAATCGTAACACTTGTGGAAGCAGCACGTATAAATGGATGATATCTCAAAAAGCACCTATGTTTTTCTAGGGCAGAATGTGAGCTACGTAGCTTGTATACAACAAGTGTAACTTCAAGATGTGAGTATGTACACTCATGCTAGTGACACACGAACATCAACCCATAACCTGATCCCTAATTCATACTCGTCACAACAAAAGCCCTTATGAGCTTGTACATGATAAGAAGCCTGATCTTACATTTCTCCGAGTATTTGGAGCCCTGTGCTATCCTACAAATGATAGCGAAGATCTAGAAAATTTTCAAGCCAACAGACTTGACATTTGGGATTTTCTTTGGTATGCTTCCCTAGAACGGAAGGGCTAGTAGAATCTACAACAAGAGACTCGTCGATTAATAGGAAACAATTCACGTCACATTCGATAGATGGATTCAAAGATGCTCCCTGTAACCATGAGTTCAGGACCCAAGGCCTTTCATCATGACCCCTGGACAACCATCAAATCAGGGCTCGCTCCAACGAGTAAAGAGCAGGAAGAATTAATTGAACCAATGTTTATGAATACCTTGAACAATCTCGGAGTCAAATGAACCAGTACCTTCTGCTAGCTAAAATTAACGCTCCAAGTTGTTCCACTAGGTACAATCTTTGTCTATCAACGATTAAAACGAGAAGGGTTGTGGTTTTGACTCCAAGAATCACCCGCTACAAGTGCTCCTTCATATCGTCAACATCACGATATGCATCATCCAGACCGACATCAATAAATTGCAAGTGAGAGTGCACGGCGCACTACGCGCGAGGACGACCCCAGGCCAGAGAGGCAAACACGTATATCTTACATAGACAGGACGGAGAGGTCTGTCTGGGTCTCATTTGAATTTGTGTACGGGTGGGGAAAGTAGGGGTGGGTGTTATGAGGGGTTTTGTTCATTGGGTGGGTTTCGCTGAATGAACATGATTCCCTTAGAATATGAACTGTGCTTACGTCTATAGCGATCTCTAGTACCACATTATTACAAGGTTCTAATGTAGAAATTGGATTTAAGCCTAGGAAAATCGAGGGTATTGTAGGTGCCATCACATATCTTGTTACTAGAGATCCAGGTTCAGCACAGTCATCATCTGGGAATGTTCATTTCAGCGGAACCCAACCAATTAATACTCCACCAGATCATCACAAAAGATGAGACCAAAGATCAATCCACTTGGAAACACGTTAGCTCCCTCTCGTCCTGTATCTACCGAAAACAGTTTAGCATCCGAATGCTTTATAGGTTCTGATTACATACGGAAACTGTCCAAATCAACCCAAGAACTTCAAAATGGCCGTGATAGAAGGAACTGCTGGTTTCAAGCATGGTAATATGAAATTCTCAATTTGATCGTCTTGAAGTATGGAAATTAGTACCTCGTCCAATCTATGTTATGGTTATCACTCTCAAGTGGATCTATAAAGTGAAACTTGATGAATATGGTGATGTACTGAAAAATAAAGCTCGGTTGGTTGCAAAGGGATATCATCAGGAGGAAGGCATTGATTTTGAAGAATCGTTTGCTCCAGTTGCACGAATAGAGGCCATCAGAATCTTCATTTCCAATGCCGCAACCAAGAATATGATCATCATCAAATGGATTCAAACTGCTTTTCTGAATTGGTGGATCTTCAAGAAGAAGTCTTGTCAGTCACCCTTGAAGGATTTGAAGCCTGAAAATCCTACTCAGGCTCATCATCAGGAAGAAGCTCTTTATAGGCTAAAGCAGGCACCAAGGGCGAGTATGACACACTCTCAAAAGTTCATGTTTGGCCAACAAATTTCTTCAAGGGTGGCCGGTGATCCAACGCCATTCACGCCGAACCAAATCCAGGCAAACATATTCTACTTGATTTTCAAATATACGTAGAGACCATCATTTTTGCCTCACAGATCAAATGCGTGTCTCATATTTTCCAAGAAAAGAACTCGCAAATTTTTTAGATGTCATGATGGTACAATGTCGTATTTCTTAGGACTACAAGTCCTCTCAAGACCAGAGGCATCTTATTAAACAGCAAAAATATCTCCCGAAACCTAAGAAATATGGAATCGATCTTCTCAGACATGACGATACACTAATGGTGGATCGATTGAAACAGGACGAGGGTCCTCATGTGGAATTCCAGATGTGACCAACCGATTTAGAGGAATGGTTGGTGCTCCCCAATTGTTACTCTTTACAGCCAAGTAGACTACTTGTTATCGTCGTTTGCATGGTGACCTAAGATATCAGGCTAAGCCTACCAAAAAGCACTTGAAGCTGTCAAACGTGTCTTTCCGGTACTTGAAAGGATCCATTAACATGGGTCCTTTGGTATGAAAGACAAAGCCACGTCACTAACACTTATGCAGATGCAGATCATGCAGGATGTCAAGATTCAAGAAGAAGTACGCCGGGAAGTGCTCAGTTTCTTGGAGATAGATTGGTTAGCTGGTCATCAAAGAAGCAAAAAAGCACATCAATATCAACTACAAGGACTAATACACGCCATGTATGAGTTAGTGCTCAAATCCTTTGGATTCGGATCACAGCTTCTAAAGACCTACGGATTTGACTTCAATAAAATTCCTTTGTACTGTGATAACAAGAGTGCTATTGCTCTTTGCTGTAACAACGTCCAGCACTCTCGATCAAAACACATCGACATACGGCACCATTTCATCCGAGAGCAAGTGGAAAATAGAGTGGTTGAACTCTACTTCGTGGAAACGAATTATCAACTTGCAGACATTCTCACCAAAGCATTACCAAGAGAACGGTTCGAATTTCTTCTTCCACGCCTAGGCATGAAGAGTTTGACCCCTGAAACTCTCAGACGTCTTCAAGAAGGAGAGGATGAGTAAACAAAATGACTTCGTGTATCCTTTGTACATAGGTCTAACTCACTTAAAAAATATATATATATAATTAATATTATTATTAATATATATATATATATATATATATATATATATATATATATATATATATATATATATATATATATATATATATATTTAAATATCTTAACTTACTTAGGAAATATTTTAAGTCATTTGGAATTACTAAAAGGCTTGCAATTACTTCAAATTGCAACCCGGTTTGATGTCTGGGCATGGATTACTTTATATCCATGCTTTATGGGAGTATAGTAAAACAATGGTGATGGTAGAGCTGTTCGCCTGATCTTTTCATCTCAATCAACGACTACAGCTCTTTTCAATAGAAAACGGGTCGTTGTTTGAGGGGGAGAGTGAATGTGAAAAAAATCTAAGGAGGGTTCAAAAAAAGACTGTTTGTATGCTATGCATGTGAAATTAGATAATTATTAAATAAATATAAAATAATATTAAAGTATAATTTATTATTAATATAATTTATAATACATATTAAATTTTAAATATAATATATAAGAAATAATATATTTAATAAGAATATATATATTAGTATTAAAATTTTTTATATATATTAAAAAATCAATATATAATTTAAATAAAAAATATTATTTAAATTATATAAAATTAAATTAATAAATTATAATAATAATAGTATTATATAATAAATTTATTAAAGATATATTATATTTAATAATAAATAATTATATAATCAATTTATTAAAAATTTAAATAAAATTATAATATTTTAATAATTATAAATTAAATAAATAAATTAATAAAATAATTAATAAATAAAAATATAATTATTTTATATTAACATTAAATAAAATAGTTATATATAAAATGAATTTTATTTAATATTTAAAAATAATTAAATAATAATTTATAAAATTACTAAAAATAAATAACAATAAAAATAAAAAAAAAAAAAAAAAAATAATATAATAAAATATTAAAAAAATAATAATTATAATATAATAAATATATTAAGATGGTTTGTTTATCATTCAATGGGTTAATATTTGAAAGAGAGTTAATTAATTTTAACTCAAAGGTCCAAAGTTATCTATAGTTATAATGATTAGGGTTTAAAAGCAATTTGCTTTTTGTTTCCTAGTCTTATTAACCAATAGGGACTAAATTGGCCAATTGCCTAAACTTAGAAGATCCTTAGAAAAACAAAAAAAAATTAAAAGAAGATGGAAACCTAAGGGACTGATTCTGCCAACTTTCTAACTTAGGATATAAAAGAGGCGGCGAGTTGGTGTTTGGTCAAACTTATCGAAATCCAGTCAAAGATAAAACACACACACACACACTCTCTCGCAACTCGCCGCCAAGAACAAAGCCTCAAATCGTTTATTTCCAGTGTTTCTTGCAAAAAAGGGGTAAAAAAAAATTATCGAACTTTTAATCTATATCATTTATTCTAATGTGTTATCATGGAAATCGAAAAAATTGGGTAAAAAAAAAAAACACATTAAAAGGTGTAGAAAAAATAGATCTAGGGTCGTCTTAGATGAAAATGCCAATGTAGTGTTGTAAGGTGTGATTTAGTTGCTGGGAATTGTTCATAAGGCATATATTACTAAGTTTTGATGTGTGGATTTCTGTCTCAAACAATAGTGAATGATTGCTTATGTTTCTTAATGGCGGGTTGTCTTTTAGAAAGAAAAAGTCTGTGTGTTTGATGGAAAGGATGGTAGTAATGTGCATCTTATGCGTAGGAAAGCCTAGGAATGCCTTAGGATGTGATTAGTTTTGACAAAGGAGGTGCGTGGTTTGAATTTTAAGAAATCTGTCCGAATGGCGAGTTGCTTATGTTTCTAGGTGGCGAGTTGGTTATTTTATTATTTTTTAATAACTTACTCAACCCGCTGGTTCATATGGCGGGTTGATTCACAGCGAGTTGCCTAACGGCGGGTTGATTCACAGCGAGTTGTCGAATGGCGGGTTGACTAACAGCGGGTTGCCATAATTTTCTATTATTTTATTCCAACAGGTAAACCGCCGTCTCTCGGCGGTTTGGTCGAATATTTTTATATATTAAAATATTCAACCCGCCCTTTTTTCCCAAATGTTATTCATGGCGGTTTAGTGTTAATTAATTTTAACTCAAAGGTCCAAAGTTATCTATTGTTGTAATGATTAGGGTGTAAAAAGCATTTGTTCTTTATTTCCTAGCCTTATTAACCAATAGGGACTAATTTGGCCAATTGCCTAATCTTAGAAATGCCTTAGAAATACTTAAACCAAGAAATAAAAGAAGATGGAATCCAAAGGGACTAAATCCGCCAAGTTTCTAACTGAGAAGTATAAAAGGGGAGGCGAGTTGCCATTTGGTCAAAACCTTCGAAAACCAGTCAAAGAAAAAAACACACACATACTCGCAACTCGCCGCCAAGAACCAAGTCTCAAATCGCCGATTTCCAGTGTTTCATGCAAAGAATACGATGGCAGAACAAAATGTTCCCGCTCAACCTCCTACAAGAACAGATGAGCAGATTGTACCTCGCTCTCAGTAGTTAACAATCGGGAAAAGCAACCTACTTTTCAATGCACAAAAGATTCAAAAGAACCCCATCTTTCAGATATCAGTGGACATCCTGAGTAATACCAACTTCTTTCAAGCATTCACTGCCTCAGCAAATGTTCTTGTTATCTACCTGCAACAGTTCTGGAAAACTATGTCATATAACGAGAAGACTAGGGTTTATAGTTGTCAAGTTGATGAACAATGGTTCGATCTAAGTGTTGATCTTCTCAGAAAAGCATTAGCAATTACTCTTGTCATCCCAGCTCATCCGTTTGAGTTACCTCCGTCTGGTAACACTGTGATTGATTTTGTTAATGAGCTGGGGTATCCTGAACCTGTAGAAATTGTCTCCAACATAAGGGTGAATTATGTGTATCAACCATGGAGGGCAATTCTATCCTTAATCAACCAGTGCTTGACAGGAAAGACTTCTGGCAGTGACAAACCCAGACACCCAGTTCTGCAAATGCTGTGGGGAATCGTCACTCAAACTAATGTTGATCATGCAGAGCTGATATGGGAAGAGTTTACTCAAGGGATCCAGACATTTTTCTCACACAAAGCAAGTCACAACGCCAGTCTGAAGAACCCAAAGAAGAAAGTAACTCCTCTCCTCATCCCTTATGGACGGTTTTCCAAGGTGATAATCTACTACTTGGCAAGCAATAACAACATCCATCGACGTCCTGATTCTGCTGTTCATCATACTGGAGATGATTATGTATTAGGAAATCTCAAGTTTGTCCCTAAAGGTGAGTCAGTTGAAGTGTTTGGAATGGCAATTCCCGATCCCCTGATAACTGAAGCCATTCAACAATCCTCGTATTATCCCAAATATCTGGAAATGGTTGCTGAGAATACAAAGAAAACCCCTCAAGAAAGTGCAAGCGTGCAATCTGCAACAAAGCGTGCTACACCCAAAAAGCCCACAACCACCACACCAGTCAAACAATCCAAGCCAGCTCCTCCTCCGACAAAGAAACCTTCCAAGCGTAAGCTTCCACAGAAAGTTAGAAAGGGAAAGCCCACTTTCCAACTTGTTGACGAAGATGATGAAGCTCAACAAGAATCTATTCCTCATGAAGAAGGTAATGATCCTGATCTCGAACGGGCTAAGAAGATGAGTTTGGAAGCACTTCAAGAAAAGGGAGAAGGAGAAGGTGATGATGCTGACTTGGAACGAGCTATTAAGCTTAGCTTGGATCCAGCCTTTCTGCCACAAGGTCGGGCACCTGTTGGAGGAGTAACGATCAGGGACCCAGTATCAGAAACAACTTCCAAACTGCATGAAGTAGTAGGCAAGGGAAAGGCCGTTGTAACTGAAGAACAAGTAGCTCATTCCCTGATCGATCTGTCAAAGAAGAAAAGAACTACTGATCAGTTTATCCTTGTTAGGCGTGATCAAACTCCTCATGATTCGACAACTGGACCCTCTTCTCAACCTGATGATGACACAAAGCTGACACAACAGAGAAAATGATCCAGATCTTCATCAAAACAAGCTGATTCAGAACGAACACAAAAGTGGAAACAGAAACCTCTGATCCTAAAAAGGTGACAAAGATCAAGGTGAAGGTAGACTCGTCTACCATAGACATCAAGAGTTAGCATGTATCCTGTATCAGCCCCTGAAAAGCACATGAGCTTTGGCTGGACCAGACCCTTGGAGGAGCCCATAGAAAATGAGGGACCGAGAACCAGGTTCAGGACTCTACGGAAAATTACATGTGTCTCCTTGCTGAATCAACCAAAAAACCCTGAGCACATTGATTTGAAATCCTCGCCAAATACGAGCAACAAGTCTACCCAAAGGTTCAATGTGAAAACCTGAAGCTTCTCATAAAACAGAACGAACGTGTCATCGATGAAAACCCAGAAAGTTACTCACTCTGTATCTAGTCTTGTCATCTTCTTCCCATGAAAAAATCTTTGATGACAAACTTATTTAATTATAAAAAACTTTGGGGATCATTTTCTATCATTATGATTAAATTCTTTATGACAAACCAAAACCGAAAGCAGAGAAGATGATCATGAGAAATCTAAAGATAGAAAGGAGGGACTGATTCCCACCATATCCACCATAATACCTGATCCAAGTCATCAGACAGAAACTTCACTCCTCCAGCTGGATTCTCCCCTTCACAGATGTCTCATCTTCTAAGACTGTCATTCCTGGTCACAGGTCCTCTACCAACAACACGAAAGCTACAACTATCACCACATCTCTCCCTGAAATCACTCCATTCCCTCGCCCTTACAGCTAAGAGTGTCAAGATGGAGCAAGAGATGTCTGAAGTGAAGAAGACTGATCACTCTGCTGATGTTTTGGCTTCAATCAAATCCCAAGTTCCTACGGCTGTTGATAAATATCTAGGAATAAAACTTGATGATGCTCTCCTTAAGATTCTTGAACGACACACTGCAGATTTAATCGGGAAATACTCTGTACTCTACTGGCCAGAGTCTGTCAAGAATCAGATCGAGAAAAGAGTCCGACAGGAGAATTATCAGAGCCAAAAAGGAACAAGGTGAAGAGAAACAAGATTCAACTTACTCCATCAGGTCAACTGATAAAGTTGATATTGAAGAATTTGATCTAAAGAGTGCTCTCTTCAATCACATGAATAAGAAGAAGTCTGCCAACAAAAATACTGCCAACTACCATCTATACCATGCTCCTATGGAAGCTTGATAGCAGATAAGATGACATGGAAAAGAAGTTGCAAGACAAGTTAAAAAGACAACAAGAGAAAGCATGATAGTGGATGATGATGAAGACGAGGATGAAGATAGAAAGGCCCATCCAAGGTCTTGGAGTCAAACCAGGGTAGTCAACAAAGAAAAGGAAGATCAGATTCTACCTATTCTTTCTTCTGATTCTCCTGCCACCCTCTGCTTTCTGTCTTTCTGCCGCTTCTGGGTCAGCTAAACCTCCTCCGAAAGCTGATGACCAAAGTTCAAAGAAACCAAGGGAGTCTGAGGCATCTGCTTCCAAACAACATCCAGCTCTCACCCCAACTGAGATTCGCAGATCAATGACACAAAGATGTTGGGGTGCTGACTCTTCGATGCACCGATTTGATCCCGAATCAAGAACATTCTGAAACAAATCTTCAGATGACAGTTTCAATGCTAGGATGAAGGGAATGACTCAAATATGGAGGGCATGGCACCCGCTCGACTAATTCCCAAGGTGGTCACCACACGTGGTTTAAATAAGGCCGATTCCAGAAAAACGAGAGCCCTGCTGAATACAACCTGAACCAAATTGACAATTACTATTTTTCCCCCCACCTATTATTCCCACCCCCCCCAATGATTTCCATTCTTCCCTCGGAACCGATGAGAATAACTAGGGCAATACATACGCGACAAACGTATAAAGTTCCTGAAGAGAACAAGCTTCAATAGCAAAGACGTATGATATTGGGGGTCATTCCTCAAATGGTTCATCTCTCAAAGAGACGAACAGGAAAGAAGAAACTCCTGCAAAAAGCTGATTTAGAAGGTCCACAACATTCAACCTTGTTAAAGCCTTTTCCAATAAGAACAACGTCTTTCCTTTTTTTCTCAAAAAATCAGCATGATGAATGCCATAACTGCTTGACAAATAATGATTATTTGAGTAATCCTGAGGGTCATCGAATTCTAAGAAATATATATGAAACAACTGCCCCTTAGGAGGCCACAGGTCAGGTAACTATTCAACCACAATTCTTCTTAACAAGGATCTGGATTATCTCTGACATGATGACAAAGAACGAGAATTGCCTTATCCTTATCCAGCCAAAGCCGCCGATACCTAACTCGCCTTGAAGAATTAGTTCCATCATTGTGGGTTGAGAGTGAACACGAAAGACATCAGTGCGTCTATTGCATCACTCACTGGTGGTTAGGAGAAGAAGGGGAATTCTATAACATCAATAAACACAGTGAGCCCTCTGATCGTGAAGCAGTCAGATCGCAGATGCGAATTCTCAGTGTGATCAGTGTCAAGCTGTTTGAAAAATACGAATACAACTACCTAAGAGAGATAGTTCTTCGCCAAGCTGATTACCAAGAATACAAGATCTCGGAAAAGGATTTCAAAAATCTTCATCCAAATGATTTTGAAGATCTGTTCCTACTCAATATTCAAGAAAAGCTCAACCATCTCCCCAAGACAGACAAGACTAGTCTTCACACGGCAGTCAACATGTGGATAAGAAACCTGGTGATCAGGAATCGTATGGGAGACTTGCAGCTCGGGATTGAAAGTTATCAAACAAAGATCAACCTTGAACGTCCAAATTGGGATGCAGCCGACTATTACTTCAAAGAAGATTATACGATTGTCCCTAAGCCAAGAGCCGTTGTCTACAGAGACAGAAATGATCAAAGAAAGCTGATGAGGCTGAATGAGCTTCACAAGTTTAGTGATGGGACGTTGACAAGAGTCATGGAAAAGCTGGACCACATGGTTAAAGACTTTCATCTGTACGAGTACAATAAGGGCATGGAGACTAGGAAGTGGTCAGAGGATGACAAGAGAAGAAGCAAAGACTTCATCACTGCGATTGAGAAAAGACTACAGATCAGGAGGATCTTTCGAAGTCTAGAAAGCTTTGTTGGAGGAAGAATAAGAGATATTGACTACAGGCTGATCAACAGAACAACGTGACGACATCCTCGTTACAATAAAAAGGTCAATTTTGTCTCTTATTGTGAAAAATATATCATGTACATTAGTAAATAGTTAATCTTTTGATGACTAAGTGTAGGAGTAATTGATATCCCTCAACGATTGAGGGGGAGCAGTTATATGTTTCATACACGACTTGCGAATTAAGGACACACTTTTCTCCCAAATTTTATAACATATTTAAATCAATTGATATCCAAAATGTCAAAGGGTTTAAAATTTTTGATAAGGGGAGAAAATGTGATTAAAATATGTGTATAATAATAACCGTGATTATTAGGACTCATATACTCCGCCCAAACGTGCTAAACAATTTCGAATACCGAAGCACATTTTGAGGGGGAGCGTTTCTGAAAAAAAATCAAAAACGATCGAGGTACTAAACGCTTTGATATTTATATCATAAGTACCTTAATTGAATTTTCAATTGGTTTTATGGAAAGGAGAACTGTACCAAAAGACCGACCATGCATTTTACTTAATTGGAGTTATAAGGTTGGTAAGGTTAGGTACTATTCCCAATGATCCAGCCATAACCGGAGGGATCTACCCAGGGACAATCCACTAGTTAGTGTAGAAGTCCTTAGGTATGACATGTAAAAGGAGTAAAAGCGAGAATAAGGGAAAAGTGCCAATAAGGGAAAAAGGTGCCGGACTAGATGGAGTCGAGTACTTGGAATAAACCCAACACGGTTTCTGAGTCATGAAGTCTCGGTAAGCACTGAAGGGGTTGAAGAATTAAAAAGAATTGTAAAGATAAAGGGTGTAAAGAAAGAAGCCCTCCATACACTTAGGCAGAAACCGGGTCAATACATATGCTGCCTGAATCACTAAGATGATTGCTGACATTGAAGACATCATCAATGGACCCCAGTGATGCAATAGCACAACCCTCCCCTAGCCACTCAGACTCTTCAAAAGATTTCTGTTTCCATTTCTCACTGAGACAAAACACATAATCTATTGACTTTCTCACTCCCTGTTAGTTGATAATTAGAACAGATGGCAGTCTGCTCCAGCCTCGGATTACTAAACCAAAATGCCCTATTGAGGCTAGAGCCATAAATATCGTCATAATCTCGTTAACACATAACCAATTCTCATTGCTTTCACACCAACGTGTGGAAACAAGTCTATCCTAAGAGTCCTACGCATCTATCCTTGTGATATTGCCAGATCATTCCGAGTGAAAGACGAGAGTTTTTTCACAATGAAGGATGGAAATCCTACTAGGCCACAATCAAACAAGCTCTAGGTAGGTGACTTGTTGCGATTCTCTACAAGAATCAACTTGTGTCAACTGGGAAAGAAACAATGGTCGATTATGTGTGAATCAAACTTGTTCCAGTATCAAGAATTGACGTTATTTATCATTTGCCCCAAACAATCAAACTCTCGAAAGTGTTACAAAATTCTTTCCCTAAGAAACATCTTAGACTGTCTTTTCAAATCAATTTTCCTCTTTATTACAACTGTTTCATTACAAGGATATCTTAAAGATGGAGATGGAAATCCCCAAGTTCTTGAGATGCAAGTAAATAACCGCATGCCAAGACACGACCTAACACTTGTTTATGATTTATGGAAAGACATCATAAAGGTGTCAAAGCTCCCGCAAACTCTGATGTCATGTATTCATTCACAAGTACACAAGATGGCGATCCATTACAAGATGATGTAAGATTATGTTTGGGCGATGATCTCATGAAAGCTCAAGATCACAGTCAAAGACAAGCGTACGGTGAATCAAAAGATCACTATCCCAAATGTACAAGATATCAAATGTCTACGAGCTAAAGACTAAAGTGATTAAGTTTGGTATTTTCAGAGGTGACCTCCCTTAGGGGGAGATTGTTAGATATTAGAAAAAGACTCGGTCACCCCGTGTATTTTACTGTTTATTATAGCTCGTAGTTTAATAGTTAATAGTACGATTTTCGGTTTTAAGTCTGGTACTAATACCTGGTATATTGTAAGTACTATATAAGCCTCTTCCAACTTTGGAAGAGGTAAGCTAGTCATTATTTCCTTTTTAAAGAAACACATTTTCTCTCACTAGAAAACTCTCTCAAGTGTTTCTCTCTCTAGAAACTAGCCAAATCCAAGAATCGACCCCGTGTTATGATATAGGATATACCACATCTCGGGTTTGCAATAGTGTTGCTAGGAAGTATACTCGAACTCAAAGAAGAAGCGGTATTTATTTGAAAGAAACTAGCCATCATGTTCTTAAGCTCATTGGTTTGATTTGACATTGAAGTTTGTATCGAACTTTGCATTTCATTTCTCAATTCATTTTTCACATTATTGATTTGATTTTGCATAGCTTTCAAGTTAGCTTCATTTGTTTTCATAAATTTCTATAAGTCACTCGAAGTAGCAAATTGAGATTGTTGAATCAGAGGTTGATAAGACGTATTTCCTTAATAATTTCCTCTATCTTGATTGTATCCTTGATTGTACCGGGTTTGATTATTTTGCACATTCGGTTGAGCAAAACCCGGTGGTCGAATTTGGTTAGCTACACTCTGAGGGCGATAACTGGAATTTCCTTGATTATAGTTCACTGCGGCTGCTGAAACATATCCTTGAATAATGTCCTGATAGCTCGAAAAAGTGTTGCCATCGGTGGCAGGACACTGTCGGTAAAAATGAGCACCACCACAAGTAACACAAGATTCCTCAACAGCTTTTACGAAAGCTCAGGCTTGAGTTACTTGATGTTGTTTAAACATTGCGGTCATGGAACTGGTCACGGCACTAGCTACGACACTAGCTCTCTCTGAAGAATCAACATTACTTGCTTTCTCTTGAGAAACAATTGGTTTGTTTCTTGAAGTACGAACTTTTGATTTGTTTTCAATAATCTTTAACACATCTTGAGCACTTCGTTCCAAAAGATTGCCACCGGCGGCAGAATTCAACGAATCTTGATCGGATGGGTTTAAACCATTGTAGAAGGTATCGAGTTGATGCAATTCGGTAAAACCGTGATGAGGGCATGCTCGAAGGAGATCCTTGAAACGGTCCCATGCCTCACTAAACGTTTCTTCAAACTTTTGATGAAAATTTGAAATTTCATTCCAGAGATTTGTTGTTTTTGCAGGGGGAAAGAAATGGTTAATAAACTTGGACACACGATCGTCCCAAGTGAGAATAGAACGAGAAGGTTCTTTGTCGAGCCAAATCCGGGCTGGACCATCGATAGAAAATGGAAAAAGCATAAGCTTAATCGATGTCTCGGGCACATCTTTGTACTTCAACGTAGAAGTAATCTTGTTAAAATATCGAATATGAGCATGAGGATCTTCTTTTTCAAAACCGAAGAATTGTTTTGAAGTTACAAGATTGATTAGACTATGCTTGAGCTCAAAATGCTCAGTGGGAATCGGTGGTACTATGATTGCCTCCGCATAACCCTCGGTGGGTGCACGGAGTAATTCTGCCATAGTACGTTGATCGGCCATTGTAACTACGGGAGTCTCTTCAAGAGCGAACGGTTTGACTCTTTGTTTTGAACGTCTACGATTACGACGTTTTGGATTTGTAGAAGTAGGATTCGTAGAAGGTTCACCAACGAATTTCGAAGAAGAGCGAGTTTGCATATACTAAAAAAATAAGAGAAAAAAAAAGAAAAAAAATTGTAACCGATAATCGAACAAGTGAAAGGTAGCTCTTTAGAAAATGCACAAAGAAGCGGAGGAGCGGGTAAGCACGAAGCGTTTTAAAGATCAACCCTCCTTATACTTCTCTTAAAGTTTGTAATCTAAAGGTGAGCCGAATTCACAAGTGACATAACGGTTGATTTTGTTGGTTATTTGATTTTGTTGGTATTTTTGAGAAAATAAGATATTTTTGTATTTTTTATTGTTTTATAAAAAGAAAATATTCACAAATAAAAACCGATAATTTCACGAGGAATGGTCTTCAAAAACTAATCTTCAAACGTTAACATGAAAATCGAACACACCTCCCCGGCAGCGGCGCCAAAAATTGATTCGGGCAAAATAGGATGTATAATATATACCTAAAATATCAATTATCAATAATAGTATAAGATAAGTATTCCGTGAGGATTTTATAAGATTACTTTTACTCAAAGTAAAATTTAAAACTTTCCCGAGTCGTATCCCGACGAGGTGCGAATTAAAAATCGAGGTTAAGTTCGTGATCGCGTGATTGAATATTTTAAGGTTTTGATTTGGTTTCCTATTTCTAACAAATAAAATGCACAAACACGTAAAGGCAAACAAACAATTAAGGCAATTAAAACTTAAGACATTAAATCGCTAACGGGAATCCTAAAAACGCGACTTAAAACCTAAATTGCTAAAATTAAGCCCTAAAAATATTTTTTATTTTTTATAAATCCTAAATGACTTAAAAAAAATTTATAAAAAAGAATTATATTTTTCTGATTTTTATTTTATTTATTATGAATTAAAAACTATTTTAATCTAGAAAATTAATTAAAAATACTAAACTAATTCTAAAAATTCCAAAAAAATTATGTAAAGTACTTTAAACTGATTAGAATCTATGAAAAATGCTAACTTGAAAGGATGCTTAAAGAATAAGCAGATAATAAGCAAATAAGCTCGACTAAGCTAAATACTAAAGGACACCTTAAATATTAAATGATGCAAGATAGAACTGAAAAAGTCCCAAGGGCAGTTGGTGTTTGAGTGTGGTGTTGAGGCATTGGGTATAAAGGGGAAGGTCACAGGTTCGAACCTATGGCTTCTCTTTTTGCAATTTTTTTTAATATTTTTGAAAACTTTTTGCACAAAATTAAAGAACTTATGAAAATAAGCAACTTTTAAAACTAGGACTTTTTCTAAAACTTAATTATAAGCACAATATAAGCATTTGAAAATGTCAGAATTTATTTTAAACTTAAATGACAATTAGCTAAACTGTTTTGACTTTTAAGGAACAATAAGCTAATACTAAGCAAATAAGCTGGCAACTAACAACTACCAAGACCCTAATAAGCTAATTCTGAACAACATTTAAGCAAAACTAAAAAAAACCATTAGCTAAGAACAGCAAATAAGCATTTTTTGCAAAACTGATTTCCAAGCAGCCTACAAGGTACTTTTGAGCTTATTTTTAAGCAACTTACAGGATCCTTATGGCTAAATGACTTTTAAAACTTTAAAGTCTATTCTAAAATCTACCTAAATCAACAATCAAAGAACATTTTGAAAATTAAATAAGCAAAGAAAAGGCTAACTGAAAAAGCTGCATAGGCAGTTTACACTATTTTTTGGTTTTTCAAATTTTTATCAAAAGATAAAAATGGCTAATTCACCCTAAGATTTAAGCTAGTAAATGTTGATGAAAAGACTCAAAAGCTCAAAACAGATTAAGCTTGTTGACCAAAGAGCTTATAAAACCAAAATCAGACCTTAAAACTTATTTTATCTAAACTAAATTTGCTAACAAAAGCTGGCTTAACTTGAAAATTTTGATAAGACTTTTATGACAGATTTTGGACTGAAACACTCAAGTCATTTATAAACTTGCATTAACTAATTTTACTGCATTCTTGAACAAATACAAGCATGAAACTCACACCAAATAGCACTATAAGCTAGATTATAAGATCAATTTACCATAGATTCTCACCATGGTTACAATAAACTTCAAACTTGAATTTTTGACTTTAAAATCTGAATTAAACTATCAATTAGACTAAATTTATTCTAGTTGAATCTGATGCAAGTGGTAAAACAGATCCAACAGTACTAACTTAAGTTAGTACTGCTTGATCCAAACACCCTTTTAAATGTTGATCTTTTATTTTTAAACCTCAAAAAGCTGATTCAGTGCTTGGATTTAAGATACCAGATAATAAAAACACTATACTAAATCTAATAAGCTAATTTTAACTATCAAATAACACTATTCAAGAAGCTATAAGCTAATGCTAATATTTTTGGATTTTTTTGACAGATTTATATAAAAACTTTAACTAATAAAATTAAAACTACAAACAAGCATTAAGTAACATCAAAAGACAAAAATAAGCTGATATAAGCAGAACTAAACAGTTATTTAGCACTAGATAAGCATAAATAAGCAATAAGCAGTTTAAGCTATAAGAGAGAAAACGGAAAGAGTACCTTGATCCCAACTAAACAGGGATCAAATAAGCTCTTATTGAGCTGATCTATAAGCTCTAACTTGTTAGAAATAAGCTGGTGAGGTCTATAATCCCTTTTCTTATTGGCTTATCTTCCATTTATGCTGAGGTAATTTAGGGGTGAGATTTGAGTATTAATATGCAAACTCAGTTAAGCTTTAAGGCTTAACTGAGTTCTAGATAGCTTAAGAAGTTAAAAGAGCTTATTAAGGTTTATTAAATCATTACACAAATCATCATAAGCTAAATTGCTTTTTAAAGTAAAACAATACTTCAAAGTTTAAAAGGAAAATTTACACTTTTATTAATAATAAAGAGTTACAGCTTGAAAAGGAATTACAATAAGAAAAGGTTTACAATAAGCTAATAAGAACTAAAATAAGCTAAAAACTAGACATCCTTGTATGTGTGAGGATAGCCCTATTTATAGGGACTTCTGAACCTTCTAGTCCTTCAAGGAGCGTCCTAGTCCTCCAATCCTGACCCTCCAATCATTACTTTGGCATAAAGCAATGAATGGCACCCTTCGATCATGTGCCAGCATGATCAACTAATCAAATCCTCTAGGATCGCCAGCGTGTACAGGTTAAAATGTCAGGGCTTGCGTCACTTGTTCTAGAAGAGGTGAATTGTACTTAAAGTTGGGTAATTGAGGTGTTAGAGGGTTTGGTAAATTTAGGAACGAAGGGGGAACAGTAAAACTGTTCTTGGCGCCCTTTTTTTATTGTTTGACCGGGTTTTGATCTTAGGTAAAAAGGGATTTGTCCAGGGTTATTAATTTAGGCCGAGAAAGGTTTTATAAGAAAAGGGTTAACGGTGGTTAAGGGTTTTAAAAGGGTTTGTTAGTTTTAGGACTAACAGTGTTATTGTTTTGGACTAACGATGCAATTGCTTTTAGGGTTTCTTTTAGGATAAAGGTTTAATAGGATTGGATTTTGGATAAATTTGCATTCGGCTTCGATTTCTTGTACTCTTTCTATTCTCGTGCTCGGTTTTGTCCGTTTTGCTTCGTTTTTTATCCTTTTGTGCAATATCCGTTACCTGCAAGACGTAATTCACAATACAAACGAATACAATGTATTTTACTGTATTTATTGGTCATTATTGGTCTTTTTTGCTTGTTTTATTAGGTAAAAGGTATGTGTATTTAAGCACATACCACTTACACTTAAAAACAGGTTGTATAGCCTAATTTTTCCAAGTAGACAAGCAGTCAAATTTAAGCAATCCCAAGCTAAAAGTGCTTGTATTATTAGAGTTACATATGTTGGAAAGTGCTAATATTTGTAGTGGACAAGTAGTTTTTCTAAGTAATCCCATCACTCTCAAATTGCTTATTGTATGCTTAAATTGTTGAGTATGAACATAAAGTGTGTGTTGTTCCCCTTCTTTGAACGTTACGATATTCAGGTCAATGCTTTAAACAAGGTGATGCATGATTCCTATATTTCTATTAAATTTTTAGGACACATTAAATTCCTATGTAGGTTCTGTTTATAATTAATAAATCAAATCCAGTGTTTATTAACTCATGTAGATATACCAATGGCCAATGATCTTAAGGAATTGATATGCATAAGTTGAACACCTGATGCTCCAACCACTTGTAGGAGCGAATTGCCTCCCAAAGCTGCCTCCAACTACCTGCAACCCTCCATTATTTTCTCACGATTATTCATTTTCCTTCATCGATTACACAAAGATATTCCATTTATGGTATAAAGTGGCTGCTTTTAGTCGATATCCTAAGATGCGTAGTTTACTATATTCCATTCATATAAATCGTTTTGATTCAATGAGGTGTGGGAAGGAAAAATATATCATATTATACCGAATTACTAGGAGTGCCCCTCGAGGTTATTACAAGTATGTATATCGATATTTTAAATTTGATAAAGGGCTTTTTACAGATGTTGGTCCGAATTTTATGATTTGTATTTAGAGTTTTTAACTGAACTCAAATCAGTTTATGTACTAAGAGCTTTACAACAATTTTAGCCAAAATTAATTTCTTGGCATGTTAACAAAGTTGGGTAGAGTGGTTAAGTATAGTAGTTGGGTAATTGAGTTATAGATGTCTTTGTGTCTTAGCTGTTGTTAGATATTCATGTATAAAAGTAAGTATGTCACCTTATTTATTTGAGTATTTCTAGGATTTAAATTTTATGTTATTTTTAGCTGGTTTTTAGATTTGAATTGCTTTGATTTGTCTTACTTTTTATATGCTCATCTTATCTATATGAAGTTTCATTGGTTCATAGAGCCTTAGCATGTCATTAAGGAAGAAGCTGATATTAAAAATTCATCTTTTCCAATTCTTGATAAAATTTCATATTTTCAAGTGGGAGTCCTGGTCACAAGTAAAGGAATAATTTAATTATAACCTTGAATTTCTTCAACTTTTTTCACAATAAACTCTTTGTAGTTTTGCAGGTACTACAGTATTCCATAATTTATCTCAAAAGTAAAATTTGGATATATATTAGTTTCTTCAAAGTGTGAAGTAGTTTAGCTATTGTGGTTAATTTCTAAATAAGGATGATTATTTTGGTGGTCGATAAGCTGGGAACATTTTTGACTTCCAGTAAGTGATGGAATTATGTCAAGTTTCTGTTTTTAATATACTATATCTGTATCATATTATGGAATTAATGATAATCTGGGTTGTTTATTTTTTATAGTGAAATACTGTATTTCGCGCTGTGGCGAGTAAAGGGTGTTGTTTGGGAATGCGTTTTGGAGGATATTATGTGATTATAAGAAAACAGTTTTTAGCTCAAAAAATATGACCCTTTTCCTATTTTATGTAGTAAACACAGTAAAACCAGGTTAGGACCCGACACACGTGTAATTTGCTTTACAAATGCAGTCCTAAACACCCAATAAGTGATGCAGTTATGTCAAGTTTATGTATTATTCATGGCTTAAAAGTGTGTGTGGTTATTTTAATGTTGTGTTTATTTTTTATAGTGAAATCGTGAAGTAGTATGGCGTAGCTAAGTGAAGTGATGAAACGGGAGAAAAATAGTAGAATATGGGATTTTGAGCATAGAATGCGGTCGGAAGGTGGAGGTCAGGATTTAATATTGGAATTGGATGGTGGGACTACAAGTGTGTGTATAGGTATGTCTGTTTTCGATTTACACAGCTCTACAATAATGACATTGAAAAGGGTTTTAAACAAAATATTTAACTCTTGATGAATTTTAACCAAACAAGATGAAAGTAAGATTATTACCTCTTTTGAAAACCTTTAAAAACTAAATACCTTCAATTTGCTATCAGTGAAAAGTGATGGTGAAAAGGGATAATGAACGAAAAAGTCCATACTTGCAGTATTCCAAGCCACAGAGCCGGAAAGGATACCAGGTCTGTATTCGATGCTACAGACTTACGACAGCTAGATTTTTTTGTTGGAAAACCATGTGGGATTCTGTTTTAAAATGAAAAAAATACATTTATCTTTATACATCAGAAAAAACAAACAATAGGTTTTCTAAAACTTAAGTTCAACATGTTTTGGATTGTACTAAATACTAACAACGTGTCGTTATCACAGTTGCGCAAAAACAAACAGGTTTTCTGGTGCTATCAACATCCAATCGAACGAGTTGATCAGTGAAGGTTCGTGGATTTGTTTGTATACATCTTCTATCTGATACATACTGTATGTAAGTCATTCTTTAAATTGTATTGGACAACAATAACCTGATATTATTGGCTAATTTGAATTATACTACATGTTTAAAGTTTACTGTTGTTTTTTGGTAAGAGGTGTTAATGAGAAGCAACGACAAAGCGGTAGCAGTTCCTCTGAAAAATATTTATTTACATATGCAAGACAGAAAAAGTGTTGATACGCAAGATATTTTGCAAGGTTAATTGCCCTTTGGGTGCTATCTTGAATAGTGTGTAACTTATTTTTTAGATTGTGTTCAACAACAACTGTTGGAAAATTTGGTTGGCAAAATAATTTTTGACCAACTTTGGACACAATTATTTATATGTATGTGTCATATATATAGGTAATAGTTTGTAAGTTTGCGTTCTCCTTGTAGAGAGCTTCGCAATGAAATTTTATGTGTCCAAAATGGAGTTCATGTGAATGAGATATCACGTCTCAAAGTTAGGCATTCGGTACCATGCTTAAAGAGGAATTTATGTTTATTTTCTATCCCACATTGGTGGGATGGGTAAACTTGTGAGGACTCTATAGGCTCTAATTCCATAGCTTTGATACACATCAAATCAATAAGTATTATTGATATCCAACTTATGGAGTACACATCTGAAAAAGTGATTTTCCAAGCAGTTTGTTAAGTCCGACAGTACAACTTACTGTTTCGGCTGTTGTACCCTGGGAAACAGACGGCGAATCTGTTTTAAGGGAAGCATGTCAAACACGTGCCTCAGCTCTTTAGTGCTAAGCGTGTCAAACACGTGCCTCGAAGAGTGTTTCCTTGATGGTGATCAAGTAAGTACTTTTACTATTTTACTGTTTTCCTTATTTATCGTTCATAGTGTTTGTCTTCTGCTTCTACCCCATTCTGTCTGTTTTATTTTTTGTTATTTATTTTCTGTTAATTATTTATTAGTTATAATCTGATTTTATTTTAATAAAAGTGTACATGAATCCCTACAATCTTAAAACAGATTTTGTGTTACAGAATTAAAAAACATGTTCTTAAAATCGGATTAATTATTATTAACAGATTTTATATTTATAAACTGTTTTCTATCGAAACCAGGTTGAGTTTCTTTGGAAATCAGTTTTAATTAAATAGAATTTTAATTTACATATTTGGAATTACAGATCTATAATGATTTTTAAAAGCAGTTGTTCATATCAGTTTATTTTGAAACCAAGATTGAGTTTCTATTAAACTGATCTAGTTGATTCATTGAAACCAAGATTGAGTTTCTATTAAACTGATCTAGTTGATTCATTGAAACCAAGATTGAGTTTCTTTGAAAGCAAATCCGGTACAAAGTTATAGAAATCATGATTGAATTTCTTGGATACCGGTTTATAATAGTTTATTTAACTGTTTGTGTATGATCTTTCAGGTGTTCGGATCAGTTTATTTTGAAACCAAGATTGAGTTTCTATTAAACTGATATATTTGATTCGTTGAAACCAATTTGAGTTTCTTTGAATCGGATTTGGTATAAGTTTAAATAAACCAAGTCGAGTTTATTAGATACCAAATTATTTTAACAGTTCTTAACAGTTTTGTATTGACAAGTTTACTAATGGTAACACGAGTGTAACCCTAGTAAATCTTGTAAATGTAATTGGTGTGCTAGTTACTGACATGGTTGTAAATCATGACGAATTTAGATTCATTGGAACCAAGTGGAGTTTCTTTGAAACATATCTCATAAAATGCAAGTTGTTATTTTATTAGATAACTGTAACGTGGTCGATAAAATCAAAAAGAATTTTTTTTGAATCAAGATATTGATAATTATACATATTATTAAATATCATATATACATCACTTTACTAATTTAGTGGAAGTTTTTGTTTGACTTTTCTAGTTTATTTTAAACCGGGTCAGTTAATTATTAACTAGATATAATTCTTGAAACTTTTTTTTAGAGTTTAAAAGTATATCTATAGAAACCTTGTTGAGTTTCAGTATAGAAATAGATCATGTAAAATAGATCTATTAAGATCTTTTTATTGAAAATTGACAACATCATATTACATATGTGTTTTTTGTTAAATCATTATGTAATAGGTGATATTGTTTAATTGTTTTAATCGAAAGACTTCTTTTAAAATGGTTTTGTATAACTAATCTTACAAAACATTAGTGTTTTAAACAAAAGACGAATTAAAATCATTTTGTTAAGAAACACTTGTGATTAAGCAAGTTGTTAATAGTACCAAAATTAGTTTCAAACTATTCATGGGACCTCATATTAACATTTGGAATGTCACGCATTACAAATAGGGTAATTTATTTATATTTTTTGAGTTGTTACTTAAAACAAATTGAAAATATAATTAAAAAAATACTACATGACTACAACAACATACCCAATCTCGCCGCAACAGGGTATGGGGGTATGAGGGAGGTAGAATGTAGACATATCCTACCCCAACTTTCGAGGGTAATCCCGAAAGTATAGAGACTGCGGGAAGAAGACCTCTGCTCGTGAAAGATCTCAGAAAAACATATGCATGTGTGAGAGTGAGAAAAGCACGTATAAGTAAACAAAAGACGAAAAACGAACATACAAGCATACAAAGCAAAAATAACATTTAGGCATAGAAGCACAAACGCCTAAACATAAAAAGGCAAGTGTAAGACCTACGAGCATAGAAGCATAAATGCACCAAGAAACGCCAGCAAAAAAAGGGCTAAAGGTGGCGCATATCTAAGCAAGGCTACAACCTATTGAACCTAATCTTGTGGGGAAGACAAAAGGCACAAGAAAGGCTACTAAACTTTAAAAGGCAAAATCCTAAAGGAAACTTCCTATTAAACACTATCTAAAACGCAGGTGGGAAGGCTACTAAAGGCACAAGAAAGGCTAAAGGCACAAGAAACGCCAACAAAAAAGGGCTAAAGGCGGTGCATATCTAAGCAAGGCTACAACCTATTGTACCTAATCTTGTGGGGAAGACAAAAGGCACAAGAAAGGCTACTAAACTTTAAAAGCCAAAAGCCTAAAGGAAACTTCCTATTAAACACTATCTAAAACGCAGGTGGGAAGGCTACTAAAGGCACAAGAAAGGCTAAAGGCACAAGAAACGCCAACAAAAAAGGGCTAAAGGCGGTGCATATCTAAGCAAGGTTACAACCTATTGTACCTAATCTTGTGGGTAAGACAAAAGGCACAAGAAAGGCTACTAAACTTTAAAAGCCAAAAGCCTAAAGGAAAATTCCTATTGAACACTATCTAAAATTCAGGTGGGAAGGCTACTAAAGGCACCTATACATCCTAAAGGCAAAAACTACCCCAAACCGCCCGAACTACCCGCATATGCTAATCCCCCGCATATGTTAATCCTATCTCATCGTGCATTCCTGTCTAACGTCACAAAAAAGCTACTAAACTCTAAAAGCCTAGAGGAAACTACTTAAATGACTAATATTGCTATAACAACAAACTCAAACATGAATAAAAGTAGTTCTTGAGGAAGACATTCATTATAAATTATTTATAATTAATTTGTAATTAAAAATACAAAAATATACACCATATTAGATTTATGTCAAAACCCTATTAGTGTGACTTATGTCAAATAGTTTCATCCTGTCAACTCGACACCGCAGTAGTTTTTTTAACGGCAAAGTTGTATTAAAAAGCTAACAAGTAGCTAGAAGTTACAAACAACAAACAAATATAAAACTTCACATAAACCTCCTACGTTGTAACTCAACCACTCTTCCATAATATTTTTTTTCCACAAAGGGTTTGTGGTTTTGCCTTTTATACTCAAATATATTTATCCCAAATAAAGATAAAGATAAAAATGTATACTCCCGCTATAATTACCGTTTAACCCCTCTATAAGAATATTGTCATATTCTCATTGCCTCTTCATTTTCATTTCATTTCGTCACTCTTCTCTCATTACCAACTTACATGTTCCGATAAGTGTGCTCCGGTTTGACCCATCAACAATTTATGAGTACCGGTTGTGAAAGACGTTCTTTCCACGAATAATATGTTTTAAAACCTCCATGTGCGTGTGGCACTTGTTCAACCGCATATGCAAATATCAAGACGAGAGAAAATAAAATATTGTAAAGCACCCCCAATAGTGCGATAGAGGGTTGCACCCGAGACTAGAGAACCAAAGAAAGAATGTGATGTTTAATTTCTGATGTGTAATTTCGTGTTTTAAATTTATAACATATTCAAGAAATACTAACACTCAGTGTACCGATCGCGTATAGTATAGCCTTGGTAAGACCGAGTAGTTCGTTGGAGCAAATGAAACTCATTTGCAAGAAGTAAATTATAAAAACAACAGCTGTGTTTAAGATCCACGTGATCAAAGATTGAGAAATATTAAATTGAAATAATAAAGAAAACGATAATAAAATGGATTTGGATGAAATCAAATGAGGAGAAAATTTGTTCGCATAGTCATCCCGTAAGTAAATAACATGATTTGCAGTGCAATGTCTAATCAGCTCAAAAGTTAGTGGGTCAGAGTAATCGCCAGTAGTCCTTACAAAATTTTCCTATAACTAGCTATTTCGACTCTCATGAATGATATCTAGTTATATTCAATTCATTAAGTGCCCCAACTAACCAATATAACTTGTGCAATTGTTAAAACCTATAACACTTAACTGCTTAGTAAAAATTTAGTTTACTTGCGCTAAATTCTTAAACCCTATAGTCTTGGACCATATCAGGTATACTGCAAAATGTGCATAAACTATACTGACCTCAGTTAATCCTACTCTTTTGCTTCTAAAACTATGAGGATCATCAAAGAACTCGATTATTTTCTTGGAGACCCTACTTGGAGTGGTTATTAGCAACTTCAGTTTAGGCCGATAGCGCTAAATTCCCTTATAAAAATGAAACCAAAAAAATTAGACAATTCTATCAAGTAACAAAAATTTTACAGTTTCAAAATAATGGCCATGAAGGAAGTGTGGTAAGGCTGATATTTTTACCTTAATAAAAAACAAGAGTATTTATGTATGCAGCAGTTGGTCATTTAAGTACTTTAAGCATATCATACTGATTAGAGGTAAAAAAAGAAAAGAATGAAAGGTGAGATTTAGTTAAATATATCAAAGGGTATTAGAGCAAAAGTTATCTGCTGAAGATGCATCTTTTCAGGGAAGCACCAAGCAGAGTCAATTTACGTTTGTCTTATCTCCAGACAAGGTATACAAGAGACTGAAGAGATGCAAAAAATGTTGGATCGAAATCAAAAATAGTGCAAATCAAGATATACCAAAATCTATATGTTTTCTTATTAATCTATGAATCTGAATAAAGTCATCATTTTTGTTTGTACAATTCTGTGTCTATAAATAGAAAACGAAAAGGTATGATGTCGGTTAAGGAACCGACGTGTCTGTTCATTTTGTAACTGCCAAAATGGCGGTTATTTCTTGTGTGGGTCCCACGTGTTCCATATTTTCCGGTTGTGATTATGTGC